>JALXJV020000002.1:2308489-2331159 GCA_024633595.2 Lepomis macrochirus | reverse complement strand
CAGAGCCAGAAACACCTGCAGAGCAACAGATGTAAATGTAAATGCTCCGTACTTGTATAGCGCCTTTCTAGTCTTTTCGACTACTCAAAGCGCTTTTACACTACTTCTGCATTCACCATTCACATTCACTCACTGAGCCTAAGTGCTCAAACGGAACTAACATTCACACACATTCATACACTGGCGGAACAGCCCCATTTGCCAGGGGTTCAGTGTCTTGCCCAAGGACACTTCGACACGCAGCCTGGGGGAGCCGGGGATTGAACCGCCGACCTTCCGATTAACGGCCAACCCGCTCTACCTCCTGAGCCACAGCAGCCCCAGATGGAGAGGGACGAGAAAGCAAAAGACTACAGGAGATGGAAGAAGTGGAGTTAGTAACATGCATTAATGGGATGAGGTTGCATACAGAGGGAGAGAGAGAAGAGGAGAGGGGAGCTCAGTGCATCATGGGAAATCCCCTGGCAGTCTAGGCCTATAGCAGCATAATTAAGGGATGGTTCAGGACTCACCTGAGCCAGCCCTAACTATAAGTTTTATCAAAAGGAAAGTCTTAAGCCTACTCTTAAAAGTGGAGGCGGTGTCTGCCTCCCGAACCCAAACTGGAACCTGGTTCCACAGGAGAGGAGCCTGATTCTACTTTTGGAGACTCTAGGAAGCACAAGTAACCCTGCTAATAAGATGGTGCCTGACCATTAAGAGCTTTGTAGGTGAGCAGAAGGTTTTTAAATTATATTCTTGATTTTACAGGCAGTGCAGAGAAGCTAAAACAGGAGAAATATGATCTATTTTCCTGTCAGAACACGTGTCACAGCCTTCTGGATCAGCTGAAGTGTCTGATTCAAGCCATCTGATAATAAGGAATTGCAGTAATCCAGCCTAGAAGTAACAAATGCATGGGCTAGTTTTACTGCATCATTTTGAGAAGATGTAACTGATTTTTTGCAATATCATGTAGGTGAAAAAAGGCTGTCTTTGGAGGTTGTTAAAGTTATAGGGCATGTCCTTATCAAAAAGATAGCTGAGATTCCTCTGGGGCTGAAAGCCAGGGCGATGCCATACAGATTAACTACATCTTTAGATTATGCGTCTGGGAGGTGTTTGGGCATTTTGCTGTTAAGTAAAGATAAACCGCTACTCGCACCCCAGGGAGACACAGTTCAACAGCCTCTTCTGGGCAGGTGACAGGTATGTTTACAGTCTTTGCGTGCTCTGCAGATGTACAGTCACAGCTGATGAACTCTTAGCCTAGCATACTAATACTACATAAACATATGGACAGGACATTTATAGACATCTGCACATAGCAACAGAAGAATGAGTCATGCCGGAAAAGTGGCGAAATTAGCATGCGTCAACCTGGGTGTCATGTTTACATCACTGTGAATCCAAACAAGAGCACTTTAGTCCAGTGGAAAGGGGCTTTAGAGACGAGCTGCTTCCCTTCCTTTAGTCCAGATCGAAATATCTCAACGATAGGACATGTTTCCCCCTCAGGATGAGTTGATCATCTAACCTTTGCTCTAGCACCATCATTAGGTCAAAATTTACAGTACAGTCATGATCCCCTCAGAATAAATTGTGTAACTTTGGAGATTTTTTTTTTTTCTCAAATGGCACCATCACAAGGTGCAAATTTGAATTTGTTCAGTACTTTGACGTTCATGACGTTCATCGGCCTCAGCTGTTCTTTGTTTTTAGCAAACTAAAATGGAGGTGGGGATGGTAAATATTAAACCATAAACAAGCTAATGGTGTCTTTGTGAGCATTTTAGCATGCTGAAGTTAGCATTAGCTCAAAGCACTGCTTTGCTTAAGCACAACATGATAGAGCTGCTAGCATGGCGGTCAACTTTTATTCTTGTTAGATTATTTATATTTCTCAGTAACAGAAATTTAGAGGCAGGACTAGGTGCTGCACAAAATGACGGAAAATTAAAATCACAGCAGCACTATTTAGAGCGGGATCGATAAATTGGCCAACATTATCAGTTTGAGGTCATTTAGAAACTGTGTCTCTATTGTGTAGTTGGTCCACCAGATACAGCTGTTTAGCTGTTAGCTGTTTATTTCTGCCCTGTGAAATGTTCCTGAGCCCTCAGGACGTATCTTGGTCACAGTAACCCAATATTACCAAAATAACCAAAAGTATTGGATCCATATACAAAATGTTTCTAATATGTTGTGTTAAAAAATAAATCCTTGTTGTTTTAACTCAAATTAATATCTCTATACATTGTATACAAGTGGTCAGGCTAGGTCTGTTAACAGTCAATATTTATGATGTGGTCAAATTTTAATTAAAACATGCTGCTTGTGATAAATGTACTGATGGATGGATAATTCTTTTTTTAGAAGGTGATCAATACTGATCTGATGTCTTATTATGCAAACCATTGGTCATAAGTCAGTTTTATGTACATGGATATTATTGACCATCTTATTTTACATCTGTCATTACTTGTGGGAGGACATTAATAAAAAAAGGAGTCCAGTAATAACTTTAGAGAACAATATAACTGTCAGTTCAGCAACATTCCCCCATCAGAAAACAGTTCAATCAAAATAATCCATTGCTGTCGTCTCCCTCAACAAGTCCACTGTGGAGCTAGCAGTGACAAGTACTGTATGGCAGACGAACTGCACAAAAAATAGACAAAATAAGACATTTCTAGTAATGCCAGTCTAGGTATTGCTGTTTAATTTTTACTAATGTTTTGGTTTGGTCTGAATGTTTTAAATGTCAGGTGCAGCGTGGGGTGTTTTGAGCAGTACAAAGAGAACCTCCACAAGTTCTTTGGCCAGATTACAACCATCGTTCGCCACGACTGTTTCATCCTGTGGAGTCTGGCCATGCCGCTTGGCAAAAAGATCAAGGGTGGATTCTTGGTGCCTGAGGTGAGAGATCTCTTAGCTCTGGGACTGCAGCTTTTCATTCCAAACAACCACTCCACCAGCTGATTTTACTTATTAGCACCTTCATCCAGAGAACAGGGAAATGAGGAGCTGCATATTTGCTTTGTGGAATTAGAAGAGCTGCAGAGTTTAAACATGCGAGGAGAGTGGCTTTTCAAAAGATTCCTACCAGCGCTATCAGTGGTTCAATTTTCATTTCATGTGTTGAATGTGACCAAATACCTGCAAAACTGACATTCTGATTATTGATAGACCAATTAATCTGTGGGTCGATGATGAGCATCGGCTGATACCTGCGCTCATGAGGCCAATATACACAAATGTCCACAGACACATCTGCAGCAGCCTTCTCAGTGAGCTGCTGGGGAGTGATATTAGTGCTCCCCTTGTGAGCTTTGGGAAGGTGGTGAAAAGTTATTTTAGAGGCCTAAATATCCTCAGTCACCATCGTTTTTAGTGTTAACACCTTTCTCCCTCCTAAATGACAGCAGCTCTAATTTAACAACATTACCGGCTAGTGTTAAATATATGTAGTTATTCTGTAGAAAATAATGCAGCTGAATGACGTCACTTCTGACAAACTGTACTCACTCTCCCTTAAACACAAGTCATGTTCTAAAATCTACAGCAGAATCCAATGTGCAGGTTCACTTTTATTTAGTGGTTGTACCAGAATGGTTTTGAATTTACTGCACATTGCTGCAGCACCTTCAAGTATGCCCCTATGTTGACCACTCCATTTTAGCTCCAGAGAGAAGCATCTCCCTTCTGTTGGATCTTTATTGGGAGTTGCACATCGCAGTACCCATGACTGTATAAAAGAAGTGAACGTAGTCATCGGACTGCCGTTTTGAAGCCTCGAGTATGGCCAGTAGGGCGCCGCCATGTTAATTTTTTGCAACCAGTGGCACAGGACGGGACCATATTTGGATGAAACGGTGGAGCTAAAGACCATGTGTGGAGCTAGCTGGAGCATCTGTAATTCACGTTAACTGTCAATTTAACAGGGATGACAATTTTGTCAAGCGAACAAGAGGCTTAAAACAAAACATACTCATAAGAGAAATTGAACAGCCAACTCCAAATAAGCTTTTTCAGTAGTAAATGTACACTGCCGTGGGTAGGAGTCACTCTAGTCTGATTTACAGGTTACCATGGTAACAACTTGTCAATCACTTATAGTCCCACCCTGAAGCATATTCTGCTTTATGGTCTATTTTCCTCTAAATGGGACCATAATTTTCTAAATGAACATCATGCTGTATTGAAGAAGACATGAAACCAGAGACTGAGGCCATAAACTCATCAGGAAAGTGTTTACTGAGGTAATGAATCAGGCTAGAAGTAGGGTCATTTTACCATTATTTCTGATGGAACTGGACTTCTTTTTTGCAAACAGAAAAGTTGCCCCCTGCTGGCCGTTCAGTAGAATGCAGGTTTAAGGGACTTCTGTGTTGGCTTCAGTTCTCAGACCGGAAGTTTCCCGCTTGGCAGTACCAAGTTAAGGAATACTCGCCAATCAGAAGCAGAGTAGGGTGGGTCCTGACAAGCGGTAACCAGGGCTTCGGTTCAGCTGTACATGTTCACGAACCAGTTTCGCAACCTAGAGTGGAACAAGATGTTTCAGAGTGGTGAGATATATTTGTAACAAATATATCTTAAATATGTAACGTTTTAATTGATCTCTGTCTCCACATCACAGTAACAACTTTATATCCACCGACTGCCTGCAGGGCATCTAACATTCTGTAGTGAGGGTGAGGGGTTGCAGCAGGCGGATGTGTCACTGTGTGTGCTGCAGCTCAGTGTGTTTCTACACCAGTGTTTTTGAGGGAGTGCCACACTTGCCACGAGGTGCAGATAGCTTACAGAAGTAAAGCTGGACTACAATCCAGCTGTTTTCAGGCAGTTCAGAGCAGAGTTTACTGTGGGAGGTGGGAACTCCCTTTGCGCTGGACTTTGGGCTTTTTCATTTTGCAAACCTATTACATGCACAAAAAAAGATACATGACTCTATAAAGAAAAGGATGAAAGGCCAAAAAGCATAAATTCATAAAGATTCCATCTTAAACATTTTACTGGCTAAGATAACATGCATGTTAGATTGTACTGTGCATGGAAAAATTAATTTTATACATGACTTTTCTTTGTTTTTATGATCGACAATCAGCGATCTGCCACCCAGATCTTTCAGCCTCACTTGCAAATTATACCATGCTAACATGCTAAAGAAGGTCTATACAGAACTTAGCAGATAATTAAAGTAACCCTGCATTCTGGGAGCGCAGTGCTCTGTTGGGATAGTAAAGTACTATGAGCTCTTTAAGATAAGATGGTGCCTGACCATTAAGTGCTTTGTATGTGAGAAGAAGGATTTAAAATTATATTCTGGATTTTACAGGAAGCCGATGCAGAGAAGCTAAGACAGGAGAAATATGATCTCTTTTCCTGGTTCCTGTTAGATGACGTGCTGCAGCATTCTGGATCAGCTGAAGAGTCTTAATGGACTTTTTTTCAAAGAGCCTGATAAGGAATTGCAGTAATCCAGCCTAGAAGTAACAAATGCATGGACTATTTTTTTCTGCATCATTTTTATACAGGATGTTCCTGAATTTCGCAATATTACGTAGGTGAAAAAAGGTGGTCCTTGAAATTTGCTTAATGTGAGAGTTAAATGACATGTCCTGATCAGAGATAACTCCAAGATTTCTCACAGTGGTGCTGGAGGCCAGGGCGATGCCATCAAGGGAAACTACATCTTTAGATAATGTCACGGAGGTGCTTAGGGCCCAGAACAATAACTTCAGTTTTATGAGTGTAACATTAGAAAAGTACAGGTCATCCAGCTTTTAACATCCTGAAGGCACATTTGAAGTTTAGCTAACTGATGAGTTTCATCTGGCTTGATCGATAGATATAACGGAGTATCATCTGCATAACAATGAAAGTTTATGGAGTGTTTTCTGATATTGTCTGAAATTGATCTGATAAATAGGACTTAAACCAGCTTAGAGCGCTTCCTTTAATGCCAATGAAATGTTCCAGTCTCTGTAATTGGATCTGATGGTCAGTGGTCAAATGCAACACTAAGATCTAGTAAGACCAATACAGAGACAAGTCCTTTGTCTGATGCAATTAGGTCATTAGTAATTTTCACCAGCGCTGTCTCTGTGCTATGATGAGCTCCAAATCCTGATTGAATATACTCAAATAAACTATTGCTATGTAAAAAGTCACATCTGTTTGGCAACTCAAGGATCTTAGAGATAAATGGTTAAAAAGGTTAGATATAGGTCTATAGTTGGCTAAAACATCTGGATCCAGGTTGGGCTTTTTCAGAAGAGGTTTAATTACAGCTACTTTAAAATACTGCGGTACATAGCCTGTTGTTAAAGATAGATTGATCATATCTAGTAGAGAAGTGCTGACTAAGGGTAAAACTTCTTTAAGCAGCCTAGTCGGGATGGGGTCTAAGAGGCAGGTTGATGCTTTAGATGAACCAGTTACTGAAGTTAGCTGATAAAGATTGAGGGAAGCAAAGCAGTCTAAATCTGGTTTTTTACAGCTGTTTCTAAGGTTCCTGAGTTTGAAGATAAGCCGGTGCCAGTTGAGGGCAGGTCTTGCTGAATTTTGTTTCTTTAGAATTTTATCATAAAAGAAGCTCATGAAGTCGTAACTACTCAGAGCTATGGGAATAGCTTGGCTCAGTAGAGCTGTGACTGTCTTTCAGCCTGGCTACAGTGCTGAAAAGAAACCTGGGGTTGTTCCTATTTTCCTCTATTAATGACGAGTAGTACGCTGCTTTGGCATTACGGAGGGCCTTCCTATAAGTTTTAAGACTATCTTGCCAAATTAAACACGAATTTTCCAGTTTGGTGGAACTGGCGTGGTCAACAGAGTCGAGTGTCATTCGCAGCGAGCCTGCAGCACTAACTCAACAAGATTATCAATTTGGGAAGGACTGAAGTTAGCATAGGAGTCCTCCGTTACTTTGTGACTCGATAATTAATTTAGAGCTGATGGAATTGCATCCTTAAATTTAGCTACAGCACTATCAGACATCTTGTATAAAATATTTTGCCCAATGGTGTGTAGTTCAGCAATACAAGCTGCTTGGTACACTATGCTATACGCTATACACTACACTATACGCTCTGTATAACAAATAGAATTGGTTGCAGTGATTTCCAGCTAGGGTGTGAAAGACTCAGAACAAGGCTTTCAAATGAGTTATAATTAAGTTTAGGTTTAGAGCTGATTACTAGGCTAGAGTCAAAGATAGCTGCAACTCCACCTCCTCGGCCTGTGCTTCAAGGAATGTGAGTATTCATATGACTTGGAGGGGTGGATTCATTTAGGCTTACATATTCTCCATCACCAAGCCAGGTTTCAGTAAGACAGAATAAATCAATTTCATAATCTGATATGAGTTCATTTACTAGTACACTGTTAGAAGACAGAGAGCTGATATTCTGAGTCCACATTTAATTTTCCTATTCGTTTGCACTATTGCTCTTGTGGTTTTAATTTTTATGAGGTTTTTTATGCACAGCTCCTCTTCTGTTTACCTTTGATTTAAATAATTTCAATGGTCAGGGGACAGACACTATAGGCGTAAGCGGAGTTAGCATGGGCACGGGGGCGGCTGACCCAGGGCCCACACTGGTAGGGGGTTAATGAGGTTAAGCTCAACTAATTACAGCAGACACAAACAACAACTGTATATGACGATACAATGTACTGGGAGAATTCAGCAGCTCTTATCAAGTGAAACAGTTCCTTCACTCATAGTTTCAATCGTAAACCACCACAAGGACGACAATCACTAACAAACACTAGACTCGAAGGAGACACATTTTAATAAACATAAATCATAAAGTAATATTTGTATTTCAAACAAATGGCAAACTTATTAGCACATTTCATCAAAACTCCCTTCACCCTCATGAATCAATGGGAATTCTGAGGGAGGGGGCGTAGGCTGTGTGTGTGCAGCGGTTTATTTATGGTGTCAACTTCCTCTGGAAGCTTCTCAGAAGCATTTCAGCAGCGCAGCGTGTAGCCTGCCCCATGTTGTTTTTAATTGTTCTCTTTGTGCTTCAACTACATTCTTTAAAGCTCTCGTTTCTCGTCTTGATGGGTTCGTCTAGCTACTACCACAGGGAGCATTTCAGAATAAGAGGGTTTTACCTGCCGGACTTTGCTGACATGTTTAGATTTTGTTGATTTGGTGATTAGTGCTTGCTTTTTGTGCTTCTACTATGATTAAGTACCTACGTAGTAAAATTGTTTCTTTTTTTGTCTGATTTAACTGTGTTTATTGTTGATATATGACTGGAAGTCTGTAACAGGTATTTTATTTTGAAAATTCCCTGCCGTTTCTGTGTCTGGCTTCCTGCCCGGTTCATCAGCGCTGTGCTGCTTGACGCTGAGACGCTTCCTGGACGCACTCAGTCTATGGCCGCACTGCAGCTCTTCTGGTTTAAGGAGATATATTTAGTAGAAATGCTGCAGTGAAGCAGACAGACTCTGTGGACTTTTAGAGTGAGTCTGGCGTCATGTAAACTTGGTTAATATGTCTTTGTAGCTGGTGGGCCCACAATGAACCTCTGCCCCCGCTGTGCTGACAGTCTAGCTCGCCCTTGACTATAGGGTTTTCACTAAGTAACTCCTGGAATGGAGGAACAGAGAAGTGTGTTAGACTGCCACCCTGCGTAAATACCTGGTGTCATCCACTACTTTTATGTGAATATTATTATTTTAATATTGTTATTTTGATGAAATGTAATGTGACAGAAGAGATAAGAGTACAATGAATCAACAAGTAAGAATTTTGTCTCAATCGTATGTCATATGGAGAGACAATAAATGAGGATATTGAATTATTTACTGTTTTGAACAGCAAATGTAAAATTGTTCATGAACTGTAGGTCACCACATCACTGAATCCCAACAGGTGAGCCACTTGGGTCCCACGCTGTGCTATGACATAATTGAAGCAAACTTCTACAGCGGTCAGGCTGGCAGGCGCCTACGGTTTGGGCGTCCTCGACCTGCACTTCCACTTCCGCCTCCACCTGCAGCACCGCGATGCCCGGCGGCGTCCACTGGGATGCACTGGCCCATCGGCACATCAGCAACCTGCTGCTGCAGCACGTCGCTATGGCCTGGGGAGTAGACCTGCATGACCCCCCTTCCCCTCCAGGACAAGGTGAGAGACACACAGCTGTTACAGACTAATACAGTGCTGACATGTTTCAGTTCAGTGACTGCTTCACCTCTGCCATGATGGGGGTTATTGACTCTGTTTAAGTGGTCCTCAATAGAAACACATGTCCCTGAACTGATCTGCATATAGAAGTATCATAGACTGTATAAAACATGGACGTAGTGCCCGTGACATCACCCGTAGGTTTCTGAAGAGCCGGTGTGGGCTGCTCCGGCTATCGCCATCTTGGCAGTGCCTGACTATCTAATTCAAAAATGGGCAAAGAGGTTGAGCTGAGGCGGTTTATTGTAGAAAAAGTTGTCAGTTGTCATGAAGGGAGATATTAGCTATAGAGACCAAAGCTATAGACATGTTTATATCTGCTGTAAAGACAGTCTAACCCGGGGTTCTGTGGAGATTGACTGTTTTGTTCTGCCGCTGGATAAGTATGCATGTATCACATATGCTTCATTCATTTACCAGCCGGGGTTTCAGTGGAAAGTCTTCATATCTAAATACAGTGTGAGAGGCTTTTACACCCATAGAACTCCGTGTGGTGAATGTCAATATACTTTTTAAAAGCTAGATGAAGTTGATGCCAAAATATTTGTATCACTTAAAAACCCATATCGGTTTCACTCGACTGACAAACTGGGTTCTTGCAATGATAAGGATGTCCTCTATTTCGGAAAAAGCAACCCACACACAATGACGGGGGGGGATTTAAAAGAAGATGCCATGTCAAAAAGGAGTGTACAAACAGAAAATGTTTAAACCAAGAGACTCTCATGAGCACATCATCAACACAAAACAGGCCATTGTGAAGGTATGTTTCAAATTGTGGGCAAACTTAGAAGGTCTATGATGGTGCGCAGGATCTGCTATCATAAGGTAACACCCATACAGCATTTTCAAGACTTGTTCAGTTGACTTTCTTCCACAACATCCTTTCAGAACGTGGTACCATACAACTGGCTACTATGGCACAGTGTTGCAGAGAAGACTTTGGACGCCACTTTATCAGACCTGAGTGGCCTCGTCCAAGGCCCCTGCTGGGCGCAGGTTTGTAAAATCAAAGTTTCTCTTGTCAGTCACACGGAGGTAAGGGATCACTGAAGAATGCTGTATATTTTAAACAAATGTCAGCTTGTTATGACTGTTTGGGCCTGTATTTATAGTATATATGCATATTCATACATGCATCTTATTCTCATGCTGTCTTTGTCTCAGTACCACTAAGGAGATGTGGTCTGGTCCAGTACCAGCAGAGACACTTCAGATCAGACAGATTTCAGTTGGTTCCACCAAACTCAGGTAATACTCCGGTGTGTGTGTGTGTGTGATTGTGTGTGTGTGTGTGTTACCCTTGAATATGTTGCAGCTTCACATGAACAGTACATACACACCAATCATCCATAACATCATAAAGACCTACCATTTGCTGCCAAAACAGCCCTGACCCCTTGAGGCATGGGACTCCACTGTGTATGAACTGTGTGTTCAAAAAAAAAAAATAGAAATAATAGAAAGGTGTCAGAACCTTTCTATTAGAACCAGCATTTTTTTTTTTTTTTTTTTTTTTTTAAGCAATATAAGCTTGTCTGTTGGTTCAGACTACACGGGCCAGACTTTGCTCCCCACATAAATCACTGACCCTGTTGCAGGTTCACAGCTTTTCCTTGGTAGGTACTGACGACTCCAGACCGTTTTGGAGATGCTCTGACGAGGTCATCTAGCCATCACAATCCGGCCCTTGTCATAGTCACTCAAATCCTTACCACACATCGACTATGGGGCACAATGTTCACTTGCTGCCAAATATATCCAACCCACTGACGAGATGGTACTGACTTCTGTCTGTGGTTTGGAGAAACACTAATAGACTCTGTATTAAACAATGAACAGGGCACATGCTTCCAATAAAAGAAGGGAGGTTATGTTTGAAAAGGTTTGGGGACCATTTATTGTTTTTTATGAAGTGTGTGGACTTAATCAAGAAGAGGTGTAAACCTTGCAGAATGTTTTGTGGGAGCTCTTGGGACAGGAATTATGTGAAGCTGATTGATGAAATATCAGATGATTTATTTTTAACTCAGAAATGCTACATGAGGGATTACATATATAAAAGACTAATTTGTGTTTTATTTTTAAACGCCTTAATGCTTTGCCTTATGTTTCTGTGTGGAAAGGCGATGAATAATGTATGTTCTAACTTCAACCTAAAGACTGCTCTTTTCCTCTTGTATGTGGATGAAAGGCAGAGCAGTGAGCTTCAGACCCCTGCTGGTGCCAACACAGCTCGCTGATCACCCTGCACAGGCTGCCGGCCACCACTATAGAGGTAATGCTCCAATCAGTCTGCCTGCACTGGAATTACTGTATGGCCAGAGGGGGCATACTTTGTTACTGGGCTTGATGGAGCCCAGTAACAAAGTTTGGTACAGTGTGAACACTTAGGCTTATTCCACATTTTCCAGCAGATGTGCTGATGTGTTAAGTTAAAAAGATCAGTTTTATTATTAACTGTGGCACATAGAAATATATAGCCGGCTGTGAGCACCAGTTTTCCAGCAGCTATACTGCCATTTGTTATTTTTTATTATTATTTCGCCATTAACTCCCCAGTTTGGATATACCTTTTAGCTATATTTAGACACTAACTTGATGTGTCTGGCACACACCTGCATTATGTATTTTGTTTCCCAAGTGGTCTTTTTTTCTAGAAATTACAATAGTGGCATCTGATTGTTCGTACAAACACTTTCCAGCCGCTTTCAGCAGCCATCTAAGCAAAGGTAGTTGACTTATTTGAATAAGAAACTGTAAAGAATTTCTTCCCCCAGACTGTATGACACTTTTTCTTGATGTTCTTGCTGTTTACAAAGACTGATGATCTGAGCAGAAGAAACTATGAAGTCTCTGTAGGCCTATGTCTGTCAAGACAGACTTGTGAGCTTCAGAGGTTCAGTGGCCTGAAGGTTAGAGAAGCAGGCTTGTGACTGCCAGTTGTATCCCCTGCCCAGCACTATACGTCTGGGTGGAGAAAGAAACGGCAGCGCTTGAACAGGCACATGATAACCCGCAGCTGCTTTCAGGTGTGAGGGTGATCAGGGAGTTCCTGAAAACGAGTGTGGGGCTCTCAACTGCAACTTCCTAAATAAATAAAAGCAGGTTAGGTTTATAAAAAGTAGATAGAAGTGCATCTAAGGACACCAGACAGTAATCAATGCCAATGGTAACTCCACAAAGAACTTTAAGGCTGTATGAAGACGTTCTGATCTGCTCCAGCAGTCGATTGTGGGAGGCAGTGGCTTCAGGCTTTAGGTTCCCGGAAGCTGGAATTACACTTCTGTGAAGATACATATCTCCCCAAACATATGCAGAGAAGGGTGTTATGGGTAAGCGTAGGTCCTAGGAGAGCCAACATGCATTGGTCCCAAATCTCATCACGCTTTGTCTGCTTGTGTGTGTGTTGATTCTGACAAGAGAAGTATGTTTCAACATCTGCTCTCTGTTTGGCCATTCACTGTCACTGCAAGAAACTAACACGAGTCCATACTAAAGACTAAAAAACAAACTCATGGCAAATGAGACTACATGGGTACTGTGAATGTTACTTTTAAAAGGCCCGATGAAAGACACCAGCAATCTATCCATATTGGCCCCAAGGGGCGACCTATGGGGGGGGGGGGTTACAACAATTCCAAGGGCCCTGACTGACAAGGGCTCCAAAAAATAGATAAAAACTAATATACGTTTATATAATATTATACATTATATAAAGTAGTGTTTCTGAACGGGGGGGTTCTAAGGACGATGGGGACGCTGGAAGCAATACTTTGGAAGGGGGGGCGCTGAGCTGCTTTTGGGGGATGTTTGTTAGTTGGACATTCTAAAGCAAGTTTACACCAAAGATTCACAACAATACGAGCTTAAACTTTAAACTACTTGCTAAAAAACTGTGGTCTGCAACATTAAAACCTGCCAGTTTAGTCCACTGCGACTGGACCAGACTGTGCATTTTTTCTCCGTCAGCTACTTGTGGTGCAGCTCCGTGCTGCCTTCACGGAAACGGGAAGTCAGAGTGTCATCTGTAAAAACTTAACCACATAGCCTCAACTATGTAAAATCTGGATAATTGAGGCTCTCTTTCTTGGTATTAACATGGAAAAGGTTTTATTTTTCTGCGGAATACACAGTTAACCTCTTGTTATCGCAGTGGTTACACATTTAGAATAGGGATATTCCGCTGTCGGACCCTGAAAGCAACCTGAGTTACAGACAGTTTGTGCCAAAGCTGACATAGAAAGGTATCTATAAGTAGGCTAAAAAAAAAAGTAATGTTAAAAACTGAAGCCTTGACTTGCTCTGTTGGGGATTGTAAGCGGCACTTTATCAGAGGTGCTGAAGTTAAGGTATGTGGAATTATTTGTGAGATTTCTGGCTGATCACAGGTGTCTGTTAGTTTTTTGTTTTTTCCCGACATGAGCACCTCCTTGTCTCATCCAGTTCTGTCTGTCAGACGGTCGAGGGGATTCCAGCAAATCAGTAACATAATGCAGCATAGGGCATGTAGTAAAATACTGTATTATGATTTCTCTTTAAATATGCTAACAACGTTAGTCTCGTAATATTATGACTTTTTTTCTTTATATATGAGAACACAGATACGTAGGAGAGATTCTGAATGTGCAGAATGCTTTGAACATGAGCAGATAAGTTAGTGTTTCCCATATGTTCATTTATTTATTAATAGGCCTATTTAAAATCGTATTTGATTGCAGGGCTGCAGGCAGCGCGTATTCGTGCAGCACATCCTCCACCCCCCCTCCCTCATGAACACAGCTACACAAATCAGACCAACACAAAGCTGTCAATGTCAGAGACCCAGCTTGAGAAAGTTATTTGCAAGCATGTAAGGAGAGTTAAGTTAATGTTAGTATAGCTGGGTTTTCGAGGCTAGCACGCTGTGTATATAGCTGGTAGTCAATATCGACTGCACATCCCCCCTAAATATTCTGTTACATTTATGTTTTGAATCACGTGCCACATGAATTTTGTTTCCCTTTATATAATAAGACATTTCCATCATATATTGGTGCAGAAAAGGCAGAAATTGGATCAGCAATTTTCACCAGAATGCAGGAAATGAAGTGTTTAATGCTGAAAATCTTCTGGGGGAGGACCCCCAAACCCCCACTTATTAAGTGCCCCATCCAAGAAAACACTCTCTTGCTTCACACACAGTTACTGGGAAGAACATTCACTTATTAGATAAATATAGTTACTTTTCACATAGCTTTTTCGTTACCTGGGAAAGTAGTTCATATGTTGTTTGTCATTCAATTATGTGTTTTTTCCATGTTTTTATAACACAATAGCAAAATAATTAACAGTATTCAGGGCTAATAACTCCCATTTTTTTGATGGGGGGGCGGTAAGGGATGTGGAGAATGGATAGGGGGTGCAGGCCCAAAAAAGGCTGAGAACCACTGATATAAGTGACTGTTTAGTTCAGTCAGTAGATATTGCGATTTTTGTCTTACTGTTTTTACCATAACAAAAAAAATTTATATTTATTAATGACAGACAACACATTATTTTCTCACAGTGATCATAATGAAATAAAATAAAAAAACAACCTCCTATCTGTACTGATGTTGGACAGTGAGTAGCTTGCCTCAGCCTGCACGTAAGTTACAAACAATATTAAAATAATCCAATTTGATACCTTTGTTTAGATTGAATTGTGGCCGTTAAATGACATCTATACATAGGTGTTAATGTTAAGAGAATTTCCTCTCAACTGTACAATAAAAATACATTGAGACTGTTAAAGATTGCCTTTTGACATTTTTATGGTGGCTTTTATTCTTGCATCAAATAGTGAACTGCATACTGTATGCAGACTAGAGCCCCACCGATATATCGGCTGGCCGATACGCAGAGGGCTGTGGGAGCGGTGAGTCGGTCTTTTGTCAAGTTAATTACATGACTTATTATATATAATATATGACATCATTATAATAAAAACAGACCCAGTCACTTCTCCTCTCCTGAAAACATTCATGACTTGCTAACCCTTCTGTTTTTCTGTGCCCTCCCTCGGCATCCTTGCAGCTCACAGCAGGTTAATGTTACGGTAGCTGGGTGTTGGAAGCTGCTGACAGATGTAACTGAAGATTTATTCTGAAACAGTGTATCAGTTCTAGTGAACAGTCCACATTTGTCTCTAGTTCATCACTTCCAAATATTCTCTAAAATCAGATAACGTTACAGCAGCTCACGCTGCCCGTTGCTAAATTAGTCACAAAGCCAATTCCGTGTTTATCAGTGGAGAAGCACTACAGTTAATGAGCCGTTAAACTGCAGTTTCTGACGTATTCTAAATATATCTGCGAGCCGCCTGTCTGCGTGTCTGAAATGATTAAACCAGAGCGGACAAGTAAATAACCGTGAGCTGATCAAGAATCTAACATTTAACGTTATTTAATAACGTTAGTTCAATGAAATCTCAAAGTTGCAGGTCCCCGTTGTAGAGAGTCATGTTGTATTAGATGCATTCAACAGCAGCTCACTGTATTATAGACGGCATGATTTATACCAATGGTGGTTAAATGGTTTCACGTAGCTTTGGTTAGAATTAAAGACTGCTGCTACTCAGCCTTTCTTTGTCTAATGATGAAGAACCACTACTTTGAAATACACTCTCCTAGTACAAAACGGAGATGGAAAGAGAAGCAGTGTGAACAAGCAGATAAACCCAGGTGATGTTTGGACAAGCACCGTCTCACCTCATTACATCAGGTTTGAGCATAATAGTCAGCAGGCCGCCTCTGTGAGCTTCCCTTTACTCGGACAAAAACCACAGAGGCATGCTTTGCGTACTTCGGGTCCATGCTGAAGCTGGAGTGAACACTGGCAGTCTGGCAGGTTTTCAAACAAAGGAGAGAAGCTATAGACCAAATGTTAGTGAGTCCAGTGTCACTGACACTTTTACATTTTACTCTTAAACACCTAATAAAAAGTCACCTTTTCTGTCTTAATGTGATGCACTCCGGATCACTTACAGGGTTAGTTGGTAAACTGCTGGTGCATTAACTGCTAATATAACAGCATGCTAGGGGAAGGCAAGCTCTTGTTTCTGTTTTCTCTGTACTGGGTGTTTACTCACCGCTGCCATTTTGTTCTTAGATGGTGACATTATTTCACTTTTACAAAGAGATATTTTAGGTGGGAAAGTGCTTGGAGACAGTTTTCACTGTCTGTTCCTCCACAGGTTAACCTTGCACATTGCGTTTCTACGAGCCAGGGATCCAAACCACCTGCCTTCTGATTAGTGGACGACCTGCTCTACCTCCTGAGCCACAGCCACCTTGGTCTTGGTTGAAAAAGACTCCTTGTAGGAGCTGACAAAGAATCCCAGCAGCAACACAAATTTTGCTAGAAGAAGTTATCCCCCTTATGCATAATGTTGAAGAATTAGAGATAGCTGCAAACATATGTTCAGGACCAATAAGTGCATTGTGGGGTTTATTTTGTTAAATAAACGCCGTGTTTCTACTGTCATCCTTCCTCACAATATTCTAAAGTGATGTGCACTGTCTTGCTGTCTATATTTACTACAAGTGAATATTTTCTTGTGTGGTATTACTGATATTTTAGAGGCGCTCACTTTATTTTACCTCCCAGTAGTAGTTGATGTAGTTGAGCGGGATAAACGTTTGGCTTGTTTTCAGCCCGTCTGACTGGGCATGTTTCTTGGACCCACCTGACTTTGTTGAAGCAATGTTGCTGTGTTCCCAGATCTTAGTCGTGGTGATTATATACTGTACCTCAGGTGGTCAGCTTGACTTGACTGTGCATATCCATATAAAATATATTCAACACACCCTGTTTGATTATGTCAGTGTACTTGCTGTGCTCACACTTTTGTTCTCATGCCTGCTGCCACATCTCTCAACTGGACGATATGCTGACATTTGCTGTTATGGCCGCCACCACCACAGAGGTTTATATAGCATTTCAAAAGCCCCACCTCCCCTTGGAGAGCCTATTGTCTGTCTCTAGATAGATAGATCGATAGATACTCACCAGCCACTTTATTAGGTACTCCAGATTGGATCTCTTTTGCCATCAGAACTGCCTTAATTCTTCTTGGGATACTTTCAACAAGGTTTTAGAAACATACCTCAGAGACTTTGGTCCATATTGACATGAGAGCATCACGCTTTTGCTGCAGATTTGTCTGCTGCACATCCATGATGAGAATCTCCCGTTCCACCACATCCCAAAGGCTCTAGTGGATTGAGATCTGGTGACTGGTGTGTTTAAACAATATTCAGTTGGTCATAAAGGGGCCCAAAGGGTGCCAAGAAAATATCCCCCATACCATTACAACACCACCAGCAGCCTGAACTGTTCATACAAGGCAGGATGGAGCCATGCTTTCATGTTGTTTACGCCTAATTCTGACCCCACCATCTGAATGTCGCAGCTGAAGCCGAGACTCATCCGACCAGCCAACGTTTTTCCAGTCTTCTATTGTTCACTTTTGGTGAGCCTGTGAGAATTGGAATCAGTTTCCTGTTCTTAGCTGACAGGAGTGCCCCCCCCGGTGTGGTCTTCTGCTGCTGTAGCCCATCTGCTTCAAGGTTCACCGTGTTGTGTGTTCAGAGATGGTATTCTGCATACCTTGGTTTTAACGAGTGGTTATTTGAGTTACTGTTGCCTTTCTGTCATCTGGAACCGGTCTGCCCATTCTCCTCTGACATCAACAAGGCGTTTTCGATCCACACAAACACACAAATGTCTTTTATCGAACCCACACACAGTCGAGGGAAACTGGATGGAGGCTAAAGGCTGGCATCACTGTTCAGTACAGCTTTAATATGACTAAACACTTTTCAAACATTTGTGAAACAGGGATTTAATATTTTGAAACACGAGTTGTTTTTTTTATTTATTTAGAATACAATACTGCTATCTATAAAATTCCCACAAGCCCTGTGTCTGCTATTTTCCCTCGACATATTTGTCAAAGCTGTACTTGGCAATCAGATGTGTCTGCCCAGTCGGCAGGCTCCATTGATTGCATCGGTACAGTAATCAGCCCTCATTCAGAGGAGAGCCTTCACCTGTTGGCCAATTCACAATAGCTAATAAAGAGTTCTAAAAGCCTCCTGCCCACGTTCAATCAGCCAGAGAGAATAATCACCAAGTCATGCTCTGGTTTCTCAGCTGCTGTTTGTAAGTTCACTAATTTGAACACAGCTATATTCCTTCATGTCTGAATTTCAGAGGTAGACCGGTTGGATCAAGCATTGCCATTATATCTAATGTGTTCAGTATTTTCTGTATAAATTCTACCCTGCTTCTTTTAATTCACCCTACCAACACTGTGTAGCATTAAACACTATTTCATATTGCTGTTTAATGTGTTATGTATTTTGTCTACTTTCAGGATCAAAAGGATCAAACTGTTTTTTATTCTGGCCATTCTTGCTCGGACAGACCTGTATCGTCTTCCTGAGGGCGGAGGTCAGATGGATTGGATGCGATTGGTCGCTGATGATGCTGTGAGATAGGCGTGAGGCAGCGGAGGGTGTAGATGCTGGTGATGTATGGTAACTTGAATCGATTTTTGTGTATTTAGCAATAAGCCGGGTTCTGCCTCAGGTGTAGTCGCGAGTCCATCAGCTTTCCATTGGGTCCCTTGCTCTGTTACATTTAAATCTACATTTATTCATTTAGCTGACGCTTTTATCCAAAGCGACTTACAATTGCTATTTATTTGTGGTCGCACGCCTCTGGAGCAACGATGGGGTTAAAAAAAAAAAAGAAAAAAAAAGCGCGTATTAATGTATAATTGTTCTTATCAAAACATTATTCAGGATGAGATTTTTTTAATGTCAACCAGATTTCTATGAAGACCAGCCCCAACGTTCCAGCTGTAGCTTTACCCTTACAAAACACACAATCTGATTGGTTCGTAATAGTGGTATAATGAGAGTAAACAACAACTGTGACGTTGAATTCCTTTGCACAGATCTGTATCACTCTGCGACAAAGTAATGTTAAAAAGTAACACCAGGCACAGTATCAGTACCACACCTATCAATCACAGTATCACCTGGCAACAATGTTGCCTAGAATATGCAAGCAAGCAAGGACACGGCAAAGATACACAACCCACTGCCTCCGCAGTACTTCAGAAACTCTCGGACGCAGGTCTCGAAAGGAAAGAGATTATAGCCACATTTGTGTCAGTGAACACAAATGCGAAGCCTCTCCCCAGAGCGATTGGCAACCGAAACTTGGGGAATAATATCCTCGCTACAACACCAACACCTCCACCTCACAAAAAAATGTAAGCGAAGTTCAAGTTACCAAAGTCAATCTACTGATGCTGGATAGTTTTTAGTGGCTGCACAACAAACGGCAACATGCTAATAGATATAAATTAATAGTTCTAATAATTATAGCCTTTGATGTACGTTGTTTAGCAACCCTCATACACTATGTAGCCCACCGCCAGCCTGGTAGAACTACTTTTAGTATTCCTAAAGAAATGTCTGTTGATGAAACAGAGCAAAGTCAAATGGTAGTGTCTGTTAGCCTACTCTATTTGTGCCGTACTTGGTAACCGTTTAAAAGCAAGAGGTCACGACAGGCCGTGGTATGCACTTATTGTATCACAGTTAAGGGGCGGCAGAATTCTGGACTCAGTTTCACTCTGCTCCCAGCGCAGCCTCCTCCTGCAGACAGTGTAGGTGCAGAACACAGCAGCAGCCCTTTGCCTGCATGTAGTCAAAGAGTTTTTGGCAGTATGACATTGTTGTGACAGATTATAACCCTTTGCCCCCTGCCAACCTGTGGCTGGGGCGGAAAGGTCATCATCTGATCAGGGCCACCTGCTCACTGATGGACTCCGGGTTCAGTGCAGGTATGGCGCATCCTCTCTTTTTGTAGTAAAGGTATCAGCTGTAGATTTACTGACGCACTGTGGTTCTTGTACTTTAAGAAGCGATGACCTTCTCCAATTCATATTGACTGAAGACATGCATTTGCTTTGAGATGATTAATTAAACTCACTTCAGTGGATCCAACTTACCACCAGTCACTTCAATTTGTTCTAACAGCCAACATTTACATTTTTGTTTTTTTTTGTAAGGACAGAAAAACTAAAGTTGTCAAACAGATCTCGCTAAGGAAAATAATTTATTTCCCTGTACTCCACCACTCCAATAATTAGCAAGAAAGCTGCCAATAAAAAGATATATGTCCAAAAAAATCATGTTTTTAGTCCCGACATAGTCCCTACGTGTCTTAGCTAAGCATGTCATATAGTGTGTAATTTCAGCTATGAAAGCTATGTTGCTGTCAAATACAAATTTCACTGATTATACATGTTCTAGATGACTTGGATCATTTTCTCCAAGTTTCTCCGTGTAAAGTCCCATATACTAATGAACATTCAAATCACGGGTCCTCCTGCCCAAACAGCTGTGTGCAGACTTGCTTTGGGTTCAGTACTAAAGGTGGACAGTGTGCAGAATATTTCCTGCTGCAGTAATCTGATTGCCTGTTCTGATAAACCCTCAGTGGGAGAGTCTCGGCTTCAGGAGCTGAAACAATTACTTGATTAATCAGTTAATCAACAAATGTTGAATTTGCTGAAATTGTTTTTTTGTTTCACATTTTGGAGGGCATTCTGTGCCTTTTTATTAGACAGTGCCAGTAGAGACATGACAGGAAAGGGAGAGAGTGGCAACAAAGGTCCCCAGCTGGATTCAAACCGCAATATGAAGCAAAAATGCCAAACATTCACTGATTAGAACTTTCCAGTCGTGAGTTTGCTGCAGGCTTCTGTTTTGTATGATTGTAAATTTAAAATCTCAGTTTGGACTGTTAGTTCGACAAAACAGGTACTCCGGAGACGTCTCCCTGGGAAACGATGGGGGCCATTTATTCATTATTTTCTGTTCATTTTTTCTGTTTGTGGTGGACATTTGTTGGGGAATGATGTGGGGAGGATAATGTTGATGTACAGTGCTGTGAAAAAAGTATTTCCCTCTGGGAACAGTTTAATAATTTCCCTGACAAAATGACTGATGATTAATAATGAACATATGTTTCAGCCCTACCTGCTTCTCCACTTACTGAATACAACACAGCAGAAAAACACTGTTAACAGTTGCTTGTTTGAACAGCTGCTTACTTTCAGTTAGTTTCCGCTATGAATCAACTTTATTAGGAGGCGAGCACCAGAGGTGTACTGCCACCTGACTGTTTTTTGTTTTCTTGCTGTCTGTGGCAGCTTGTAAAACTGATTGACTTTGACATGCAAATGAAAATAGCTGTAAACATGCAGAAACAGAAAGCCAGCTCTTTCTGTACTGTTCATTGCAGAAAGATCAAAGGGAAAAACAATCCTACACGTATCTGGAGTCAACATCAGTCTAAAGTTTAATTGACATTTGTGCCTGAATCACTGGAGTCGTATGACTGTATGTACAACAAGCCTTTCCGTGAGTTTCTTAGACCTTTGGGGCACCACACACACGTGTTTAAAATATTGGCAATCGCCGGTTGTTGGGCCAGTTTTTACATATCGCCCAATACTTGTGCAGATCGTTAAAAATGTAACGCGGATGCTTGATCATTTTACATTTGGTTCGATCAAAAGCGGCAAGCAAAGCTCCTCTTCTTGCTGTCATGAGGTCGCCGCTGCCTTTTCCAGCCCACATGAGGAACACATCTGCAGACCCCAATTTTATAGAAGCGCATGCATGTCTATCTGGCAGACACAAAACTAACTGGTAAATTAACTGGAACATCTGGCAGCTAAAGATCCAAATATGTTTCTCAAAAATGCTAATGTCGCTCCCTGTGTGCTGGGAGGCAATAGGCAACAGTTTGTAGTAATGCACACATTACTAAATGTTTGTTTACAGGATATGTTGTGTTTGCAGCTTGTTGCGCTGCCTCTAACTGGCATTTTGATCACATGCACACAACTGGAAGCTGCCCAGTAAAACCACAGTCTGAACCACAGGAGCAGTTGGGGTTAAGGATCGTGCAGGACACATCAGACATAGTAATTCAATTCAATTCAATTTTATTTATATAGCGCCAAATCACAACAACAGTTATCTCACAGCGCTTTTCATAAAGAGCAGGTCTAGACCGTACTCTGAAGTTATTTACAGAAGCCCAACAATTCCCACCAAGAGCAAGCACTAGGCGACAGAGGCAAGGAAAAACTTCCTTTTAAGAGGCAGAAACCTCGAGCAGAACCATGGCTCAGGGTGGTGACCATCTGCCTCGATCGGGTTGGGGGTGAGGGGAGAGAGAGAGAGAGAGCAAGAGAGAGAGAGCAGGAGAGAGAGACCAGAGGGAGGCAACCTACACAGTATACACATAGAGGTACAGACAATAAAGGTAATGGTGCTATAGACTGAATGAAAAATGGTACAGATATTTGTAGTAATGTTGAGTGATATTAATTATAACAGTAATAATAGCAATAGGACTAGTAATAGCA
>JALXJV020000002.1:2225433-2307989 GCA_024633595.2 Lepomis macrochirus | reverse complement strand
TAGTCTGGATCTGTGGTTGCGAGTCACCTGCTGCCCTCCGTGTTCCTGCTCGACACCCTCTACTACAATTACTGCTACTAGTCCTTTTATTTTTAATAATTGATATTAGTTTAATTATCACTTACATCATTCATTTTCTGTTCTACTACTTTCACTGTTTGTGTATGGATATTTTATTGGCTTGCCCCCCCTTCGCATTTCTTTCCTCCCTCTGGCTCTCCCTCAGAGGCCACAAACAAGAAACACACAGAACAGACTAAATCCAATATCCATAGAGCAGGAACACGAGAGACCTGAATGAAACAATGAACCAGCACAGAGTGAGGGGAGCAAACCACTTAAATACAACAAAAAGGGGAGAACAACATGACACACAGGTGAAACCACTAGACAATCAGTGAGGAAACAAACAACGGAAGTAAAACAAGACAAGAACATGAGGGGTAGACAACTACAAAGTAAAAACTTTAAACAAGAAAAACATTCCAAACCAGAACCAGGATAAAACAGTGGTTAAACAATGAAAACCAAGTCAGATATATTAGGGCTTTTAGAAATAAAAATTAAAACTTGGACGTTGACATGAACAGCACTGAAAAGTCAGAAACTGCCACTTATGTTAACTCCCACATGAACTTAATGAGGCATTCAATAGATGACAGTAGGCATGAAATAAAGTGAAAAAGCTTTCATTCAGCTTTAGTCTATCATTACACATCTGCTTGACATAAAGTCCAATAATTCCTGGGCAGAGGAGCAGGAATGTGTATTAGGACAGGAGAACAAGAGGATGGAGCTCCTACATCATTTTCTTTCTCACATGGTGGCTGCTTGAGCAACTTCCATGAGTGTACATGTACTCTGTACGTGATTAATCACCCACTCATCTCCCTCTCACTCTGACGGAGGCTGAACAAGGCTAAACTTTAATGAAGTACATACACCAAACAAATGAGTGGAGGACCAGGGTGTACCAGTGGCAGACAGATGTTCGAGCGAGCGAGAAAGGCAATCTTGTTTCATCACGATAACTTACGAAACGTCCCTCTCAAGAGATCACTGTCATTTTCAATGCAGACACTGTACAGGAGCTCTTTCAGTCTGCAGAAATGGGTGTAATTTAAATGGCGAGACATGAGACAGCTCCTGGTGTTCTGACGTTCTGGAGCTACACTACATGCAAAAGTATTAAGCGAGTGAGTATTTTGGCCATATACTGTATCACTATTGTTAATTTGCACCCCTGTTGTCTTTTGGCAACAAAACGTTTGATTATCTGGTGGTCACGCCTTAAAGGTTTAGCTATTTCAAGAGTGTTGCATCCGTCTGAAAGGCATTTTACAATTTGACTTTTCAGTGCGAGTTAAATATACAGTATTTCTTTGGCCCATTTTACCAGAGCTAATGAAGCTGCCTCTAACTATGCACACCTTGATATAGGGTGTCGATCTCCTTAGGCCACACCCTCCCTCATTATACACATGCACATCAAAAATGATGATATGGTTAAAATACTGACTTGCCTAATAATTGTGCACTCAGTGTTAAGAAGACAGGGAATGAGTAGTTGAGTAGTAGTATAGGTAGAGACATGTACAGTAGAGAGAGTGACGCAAACTCCATTCAATTAGTTTCACTTGACAGGCTTTCGCAAGCCAGGACAACACAATCACACCCCAATCTACATCAGTGGCGAGGTGACGGTGGAGATGGTCGCCAACTTCAAGTTCCTGGGACCTGACAGTAACTGAAAAACTGTCCTGGAGCACCAAGACCGCCTCGGTGATTGGGAAAGCCCAACAGCTACCTAGGAAATTGAAGAAATCAAACCTACTGCAGCGGCTCCTCGTGAAATTCCACCACAGTGTGCCAGTGTGGTTCCCCAGTTGCAAGAAAGTCGAACAGCAAGCTCTTCAAGGAATAATAAAGAGCGCTGGGCAAATCGTTGTGGCCCAGTCACCAGATATCACTACCATCTACATCTACCAGCTGCCAAGCTGATCTCACAGCATCAATCATAAGAGACCACTCACATCCAACACATCACTTGTTTGACCTCCTGCCCTCAGCAAGACGCTAAAGGTCTAGCCTAGCAGTCGATTGTGTTTAATTGCTGTATGAGTGTTTCTGTTAAAGATTTACTTGACTGATTAGAGAGGCTGCTGTAAGTCATTTTAAATGTTTCCATACACATTCCATCATTTCACAGCAAATATGGTGGGACATTAAGAAGCAAACGCTTCTTAATGGAGCTCTGATGGAGCTCAGGACTGATCAGGAGGACGGCTGCTTTACCCTAAACAGTTTCCCTGTATGAACCTGGACTGTGTGTGAGACCTTCTGGATGTGGAGAAGCACACAGAGCATGAACATTAGATCCTGACCCATCCTGTCAGCATGTCAGACATTTAAATAATCAAAGTTATGCTGCTGTGCTTTGTGCATAAATGCGTACAGCGTCTCTACTGGGGGGACGCTTCACCATATTTCATCCACCTGCAACCAACAGTGTCCCTTTTTATGACCCGGCCCGCCTAATCTTCTCATCTTCAGCCTGCATACAACAATAAAAACATCAGTAATATCAAAGTGAAATGTCATAAAGGAATTTGGCTTGAACAAAGGGATGAAGGGCAGAAAGTTTGATCTCACATTTAATCATCTTAAATAACTAATTCAAAGGAACACTGTAGATCCTGCTCCCGCTATGAGTTGCATATTCCAGCCGTGTGTCATGCCTCTTTTGTACGTCACAACTTCTGCAAAGAATACATGTCTCCTCCCCCTCTGTTTTGAGGTGCATTTAAGGAATTGAGATATCCTTCAAGATGGCGTGCTGACATCAATTTCTGGGGGGAAATATTGTCACTCCTGGGTGGTGGTGGTGGTGGTGGTGGTGGTGGTGGTGGTGTGACGATGACGACAAGAACAACAGTCTATTACATTAGTTTTAGCCATTGTCTCACTCACACGTGCCTGTTAAAGTAAACAGAAAATATGAAACGGCCGACCGTCACATGACATATGGTGGGGAGCTCCCAGTCACTGAAAAATGGCTTGAAATTGGATCCCAAGCGGCTGGCAGCCAAAGAGCCTCAGGCTGGGAGCAGCCATTCTGAGTGGCTGGCACTGTACCAGCGTGCTTGTTCTGTGTGCTTTATTAAGGTGCGCTTTGCTACATATATTTTCAACAGCTCCCACCCCACCAGACGTATGGACCAGAATGACACTTTCTCCAAACTGCGTAACTCTAGTCTCCAACACTTCACAACAAGTTCCTGTAAGACAGGAAGAGGATGGTAGGCTCTCATTAAGACCATAAACACTAAGGGCTATGATATTAAACATTTATATAATAATCAGAACTTTAAAAAAAAAAAAAGATTGCCGATAAAATACAGTCAGGTCCATAAATATTGGGACATTGACACAATTCTAATATTTTTGGCTCTATACACCACCACAATGGATTTGAAATGAAACGAACAAGATGTGCTTTAACTGCAGACTTTCAGCTTTAATTTGAGGGTATTTACATCCAAATCAGGTGAACGGTGTAGGAATTACAACAGTTTATATATGTGCCTCCCACTTTTTAAGGGACCAAAAGTAATGGGACAGATTAACAATCATAAATTAAACTTTCACTTTTTAATACTTGGTTGCGAATCCTTTGCAGTCAATTACAGCCTGAAGTCTGAACGCATGGACATCACCAGACGCTGGGTTTCATCCCTGGTGATGCTCTGCCAGGCCTCTATTGCAACTGTCTTCAGTTCCTGCTTGTTCTTGGGGCATTTTCCTTCAGTTTTGTCTTCAGCAAGTGAAATGCATGCTCAATCGGATTCAGGTCAGGTGATTGACTTGGCCATTGCATAACATTCCACTTCTTTCGCTTAAAAAACTCTTTGGTTGCTTTTGCAGTACGCTTCGGGTCATTGTCCATCTGCAATGTGAAGCGCCGTCCAATGAGTTCTGAAGCAGTGGGCTGAATATGAGCAGATAATATTGCCCGAAACACTTCAGAATTCATCCTGCTGCTTTTGTCAGCAGTCACATCATCAATAAATACAAGAGAACCAGTTCCATTGGCAGCCATACATGCCCAAGCCATGACACTACCACCACCATGCTTCACTGATGAGGTGGTATGCTTTGGATCATGAGCAGTTCCTTTCCTTCTCCATACTCTTCTCTTCCCATCACTCTGGTACAAGTTGATCTTTGTCTCATTTGTCCATAGGATGTTGTTCCAGAACTGTGGCGGCTTTTTTAGATGTTGTTTGGCAAACTCTAATCTGGCCTTCCTGTTTTTGAGGCTCACCAATGGTTTACATCTTGTGGTAAACCCTCTGTATTTACTCTGGTGAAGTCTTCTCTTGATTGTTGACTTTGACACACACACACCTACCTCCTGGAGAGTGTTCTTGATCTGGCCAACTGTTGTGAAGGGTGTTTTCTTCACCAGGGAGAGGATTCTTCGGTCATCCACCACAGTTGTTTTCCGTGGTCTTCCGGGTCTTTTGGTGTTGCTGAGCTCACCGGTGCGTTCTTTCTTTTTAAGAATGTTCCAAACAGTTGATTTGGCCACACCTAATATTTTTTGCTATCTCTCTGATGGGTTTGTTTTGTTTTTTCAGCCTGATGATGGCTTGCTTCACTGATAGTGACAGCTCTTTCGATCTCATATTGAGAGTTGACAGCAACAGATTCCAAATGCAAATAGCACACTTGAAATGAACTCTGGACCTTTTATCTGCTCCTTGTATATGGGATAATGAGGGAATAGCACACACCTGGCCATGGAACAGATGAGAAGCCAATTGTCCCATTACTTTTGGTCCCTTAAAAAGTGGGAGGCACATTTACAAACTGTTGTAATTCCTACACCGTTCACCTGATTTGGATGTAAATACCCTCAAATTAAAGCTGAAAGTCTGCAGTTAAAGCACATCTTGTTCGTTTCATTTCAAATCCATTGTGGTGGTGTATAGAGCCAAAAATATTAGAATTGTGTCAATGTCCCAATATTTATGGACCTGACTGTATATTAATATGTCTGTAGTCACAACACAGTAGTCTCAGTCAATGTCCCACCCAGAGAATTGGCTACAAGTCCCGAGTAAAAGGATCAGGCCATCAACAATAAACCTTATGTGGCAGGTAAAGAGCAAAGCATTCACAGACTGCCTCTTACGGTTTGCTCCTAATGCCATTTGCAAGAATCCACTGCTCCCTAAACAAAACAACTAATCAGAGCCAAGCAGTCTCTCAAGTAGTGTTAATCACCACTTGTGCACACGCTGCACAGCCCCCCGTCCTCGCACATGCTCTCACTCAGTCAATATCTTTAGCGCCGGTTCAGAATTCTGAGAAAGCCAGACAAACAACATGCAGCAGTGAAAGAACTTCCCATCCCTCCTTTGCCAACAGCAGCATAAAGCATACAGGGCCGTGTCCCGGCTCCACACAGAGCTTCGGGCTCACAGCCATGTCGCTCTGTCTATTGGTGGCATGATGACCCTCTTTTCTCACTATCAGAAACATTCTCTGAAAAAAAGTGTATTTAAATGGAAATATTTAAATTCTACACAAATGCTGAATAAGCATTTTGTCCTGTTTTTAAACAAAACAACATTACAGCCAACTCAAGACAGTGTGGCTTTCCTGCTTAATGCTTCGAGGCCTACTGCTTCTTTGATAGTTATCATATGTAAATTAGCAATTGACCCTTGACCTACGCCTCCCTTAGTTACTGTTAGTATGTCCGGCAAACTGTCGGACTTGACGTATTTATCACGGCGCTGCCACTATTAACTGCTCTCCCTGGAGAAATTTTGTCTAATTTTTGGAAAAATGAAAAAAACAATCTCAGAAAGGAGACAGAAAGCTTTGCATCATACAGTTGAAGGTTCTATTCAGGCTCAATCTGGAGTGAAACAAATAAAGACAGGAGCTAAAGACTACCGACCACAGAGTAAAAGTGAACCGCTGTATCACATGACAATTGAGAAAGAGGACAACCATATTAAGGATCAACACTGTTCGTGTGCAGCTGGGTAGGTCTCTATTCACTATTACGATTATTAAAAGGCAGAACAGTAGAGTTGTATAACGTTACATTCAGTAGTAAGTTAGCTAGTGTTGGCTAGCTAACAGCTACCTAGTTAGCTAACATGACATTAGGAACATTTCTGGATTTGTTTTGGGTTTTAGAAAGTGAATAAATCGTACTTCTGCCTTCTGCCTCTCTGGGTAGCGAATGTAACTATTACAAGTGCCCCAGGAACAGTATCTTGGAAGAATACAGCAAAAAACAACTAGAATACGACATCTTTTACATTAGAGTCAATTGAGCGCACCTCAGTTAGAGAGTCCTATACTGCGCTGCAATTGGCCAGCTGCATATTTAGGGCGTGGCTTAGCAAAGGGTCAATTATGAATGTAAAACGTGTCAGCAGCGTACAGTTTAGCTTACCATACCCTCTTGATATTAACAGCTCCTTTCTCGTGTTTTTGCATTCTGGTAGGCGATGGCCAATATTGTGTTTGTGTCCTACGAGGCTACTGCACTGTTTCATCACTATTCATAGCTCTACAATGGGTTTATGAATAGTTTACTAGAGCACAACATTATTCTCAAGAGTACAAAGTTCGTCACCAAATTAATGCATTAAAATGTAAAAAAAAAATTCTTACAGAGGGGGCATGCCCCCAGACCACCCAAGAGGGTCCAACCAAAGCCCACCCACCATAATCTCTTAAAATCCTGTGCGAAACACCAGATGCTGCACCCATTTTTCACCCATTTACATGTCATATGCAGGATAGTGTGAACGCTTGTGTTGAATTAGTCAGGGTTTACCACCTCCCTCAATATACAACATTGTGTTATCACTTGACTAAGTGTTTATCAATAGAATAAAAAAGTAGCTACATTACCTGGTGATGTCCCACGCACAGGAGCTGATGATAATGACATCAGGTTTGAGTCCCTGCCTGAAGTCCTCTAGGATGCTCTCCATGTACGCTGAGTAGATCCGTGTCAGGAAGTAGAAACGCAGCAGGTGGTGGTCGGAGCGGTACTGTCGAACCTCTCTGTACTCCGTACCGTTAGTCATGGGACCTGATCGACCCCCCTCCACCAGACTGTCCTGCTCGAAGGAAAACTCCCCCTGGACCACAGAAAGACAGACATTAAACGCCAGTGTCTCTTCACAGTGTTTCTCCTAACACATGCGCATTTCACAAAAAGAATGGTTGTTTAGATTGTTAGAGGACAGTGGCTGTACTTACAAATACTCTTATTCTCACCACTAGTCAGTTCTTTGCTAAGAGTTTCCCCCTAAGAGCTCTTCACAATGCTGCTGAAAGCATCTCTTACTAAAAAAATGAAAGTTGATCCTGTAGTTGAGGATTACTTCTTGATTCATGAATCAACGTTATGTCCACAGTGATTAGTTATCAGGTCTGTTTCAGTCAATGGGAATTAAAAATTCTATTCAATACTTGACTGGTAGAAAGCTCAATAGATAAATCAATAGATATATTTCATCAACAGATATTTTATAAGTTGTGTCACAGATTGTATACATGAAACAGTAACATTTATTTATCAGATAATTTAATAATATAATATTGGAACCTGCCTACTGATGTCTATTTAGCAGCAGAAACAAGTTGTGAACAACATTGGCATATTGTCAGCATTTAGGTGGATATGGTGAACTTGATACCTATATCTGTGTTCAAACCACAGATAAATGACAGAGTGTTGCATAGTTTGTCCAACAGAGGGCACTCTGCGACTCCCCTGTTGGCAACACACAAATCCATAATCAGCTGTACTTTTATTCAAAGTACTATTTATTAAAAATAAAAATTAAAAAAAAATCTTGTGTTTTCTACACATACATGTTGGAAATAATCATAATCATTTATGTTATGTTTATGAACAAAAGAAAAAAAAGCATCGCAACTCAAAAACCAGCCATTCATGAGCACAGCACCGTAACCATTAAAATCAAATTTCTTGGTACCTAACTTCGGCCAAAATAAAAGATGTGCCGGGCGTCTGAGAGCAGAACTTTCAGTGAACCTCAGCCATTTGGCAGAGGACCTGAAATTCTTTGTAGTGTACAGTGGGCTTATCACAGCCCGAAAACAACTAACAATAAGCTGCAGATTCAGTTAGTAATTCTGTCGGATAATCACTACGAGCGACCGCTATCATGTTGTTTTTACAATTTGATAACATTGTCTCCTCCGATGAATCGGCACCATAACGCTTGCTGTTGTTTGTGCCGGTAATCCAGGGGCCTGTGCTGTCATTGGCAATGGCCCCTGGTAGGGTCTCCCAAGGGGAATTGGTCCCAGGGAGAGGTACCAGGCTATGAGCGATTCATGAGCCTTTGTAAAATTGGCCCATCATTAACAGTGATAGGGTAATGTGCATTGGCTGGGACCTAAACATGCTGACCGCTTCTATGCAAAGCACTGAAAGATGGGCTGAAGTAGTGGAGTGGTGATGGCACAATGGATAAGACTATGCCTTTGGTGTGAGAGACCCGGGTTCAATCCCCCACTGTGACCCATCCAACATTGTGTCCTTGAGCAAGACACTTAACCCCTCGTTGCTCCAGAGGCGTGCGACCTCTGACATATATAGCAATTGTAAGTTGCTTTGAATAAAAGCAATAAATAAATTTAACTGAGAGGACGAGGGCGAGTGTACCAGACCTAATGTCATGAGCTTTGGGTAGTGACCTAAGGAATGAGATTGATATGAGAGATACAAGTGGCTGAAATTAGTTTCCTCTGTAGGGCGGTTGAGCTCACCCTTAAAGATATGGAGTGGAGCCGCTGCCTTTCGCACAGGTGGCTTGGGCATCTGATTCAGATGCCTCCTGGACTCATTCTTTGGAGGTTTTTCCTCCATGTCCAATAGTTTCAAACAAACTGGAGTTCACAAAGAGTTAATTTAGCGCAGCATCCCTGCATTTTCCTAATGTCCAAGTTACAGAGATTTTATCTTTGTTGGATTTTTCCGCAAAGCTAATACAGTGAGCCTCTCTACAGGGCACCGCTGAATGAAAGTCTGACGCTGTGTCTACACAAATGGTTTTCAGGAACACTATTAAGTTTAGGTCACCTGTTAAAAATCACTGCATGTGAAAAGGTACAAAAGAGACTTTAAAAATATGTTTTAAGTTGAAGCGCATCTACAGCGCAAATGCATGTAAGTCGGGAGGGACGAGGCTAAAATGTGTCCTGTGTGGACACGTCTTTGGTGCCTCTGGACTATTGGAACTACTGCAATAGGTGATATAAAACTAATGCAACCTATAAAGGAACAGAAACCAAGTATTAACACCATTCAGTTTGGTCACCTTTTGCCCTATAATGATCAGCACCCTAAGGAATGTTTATGTTCCAATTTAACTGCCACTATATAAAACTGTGCATACCACACAGTTAAAGCATCTCCTGGCACTTTTGGCTTCTTTGAAAGACTTTTTATTTCCAATTGATAAAGACAGAATGAGGAATGGAATTCAGAGTGAGCCGAGGCCTTGAAGTCAACAAAAAGAACAGAGAGTAGGTTTCTTAAGTGTGACCTTAGGTATGTTAATGTTGTTTCATGTGAATGAAAAGCTTGGGGAAAGATTTACTTTGGACTTGAGCTGAGACAGAGTCAAGTACTGATCCCTCTGAAGCAGCAGAACCAGGTCTTTGTACATGGAGCGCTGCACTGAAATCAAAGAACAAAAGCAACAAGCTTCACTTACATCCAGTAGCAGCAAAACCTCAAAGATGACAGTCAATTACGATGAAAAATAAAAGCTTGAAAAGGAGCAGAGCCATGGGGAAGGGGTGCTATTAGAAATATAAGATTCTGCGTCTGGTAACTGAACATTGGACTTGAATCCACCTTGGCACATTCTCTCTCTTCAAGAATTTAATATATTTCAGGGAACATTTTAGTATTTAGGCAACAGAGAGAGCAGCACATTGTCAATCTCAACAGATACAAATACAGTTAAATATAAGGCGTCTCACCTGAGCCACCAAGAACCACCACGAACTTGTTGTGCAGAAGCTGCCTGGCTTGACTCCGCGTTACAAATGTCCTCATAGCTGCAAAGCGGTCAGTTCACAGGAGTGGGGAGGGAGGAGACTGTCAGAAGGGACGCATAATTGATTTAATATCATTTACACATTTCACCGTTTACATTCCCTAACCCTTCTTAAAAGACTTATCATGTATGGCGTTACCTGAAATATAGGCCGTGCCAGCTGCCTGATCCGCTCTGCACACGTGCGCGCTTATTCCTTGTCCGATTTGTGTCACGCATGTGTGAACATCGTACTTGCCGGTGCCGGTGTGACACCAAAATGTGTGACCTATCAGATTCTGTGACCCAAATGGGAAGCTAAGCGCCAGAGGCTTTGTTGGCGATGTGAAGCGGGTGTAGCTTGGTTGGGTTTAGGCACGAAAAGTACTTGGTTATGGTTAGGAAAACATCATCGTTTGGGTGTGGTCACAGAATCTGATAGGTCACACATTTTGGTGTTACACCTGGCAGCCAGCGAGTTAAAAAAAAAAACTTTATTAATAAACAAAATAGTACAAACACTACAATAAAATACAAATAAGAATACAGAGTAAATGAGAAAATAAAATAAATTATAACAAAGCACAAGTAATAAACGGAAGGAATAAAATAGTACAATGATCCAAAACTAGAACTTATAAATGTGAAAAAGAAATATTGCAGACAGGTCTATCTTCAGTCATGTGGAAATCTAATAATACAATGTCTTTGTATTTAAAGTGTTTTTGTTTTTCGATAGACAGGATGTCTGAAATTATATATAGTAAAGCCATTTTTTTAAAAGTCTGAAGTTCAGTGTGTTTATGTAACTGGAAACCGTAGGCAGTTCACAGGGAGAGTCTGTATAAAGAATTGTGCTATTTTTTAAACCTGGGCTCTATTTTCAATCATTTTGGTGCTGATATTACGAGGAAGGAACACAAAGTTTTCGAATCTGTGCAGCTGATGGCTTCAGTCAGCAGTCACACACCACCTACGGTGGCTGCAATGGATTCCTTCAGGGCAATTGTGCCCGTCAAAATTACGTTCACAAAAAGTGCCTCTTTTGCCACGGACAGGCTCAGACTGTTATACCAGGTGGTTGACAACCTTGTGGAAAGACACCTGGATGAATGACTCGCTATGACACCATTTGTTTTAACAAGCAACTGCTCAAGGACAATTCCAACCCCTAAAATCTTGTCAGAGGTGAGTTGCTGCAGGACAGAGTTGGACAGAGGAGTTTCTTGTGTTAGTAATATGAGGAAATAAAATCTTTCTAGCAGTTCCTCTACAGACACAACAAACCCCCAGTTTCCACCAGCGTCTTCCTGCAACAATAGGCTGCAGTATGCTGCATAATAACAGGCCCGGCAACTCATATTCATGGATGTGGTTCTCCAGGGTGGCTGCCTTTCTAAACATATGCCAGTGCTGTTTGACACTCAGCTGGGTGTAAGTGGTGGGTGGGGGTGGGGGGGTTGTAGCTGCCAGGAATTTGTGTAAACATGGTCTAGGGCAGTAGTGGCCAAATAACATCCTGTGGCCCACATGCGGCCAACTGCCTGATTTGAAATGGGCTGCAGTGATTTTTTTTTTAAAATAAACTAGAACATGGGTTGAGCTTATGTGTAATAAATTGTACTGTATGTACTCTGCACATCCTAGCTTAAACCCTGTTACTCAAAGATGTCCATGTCATCTTAAACAACAACTAGTAAGCCCTGTCATTGCATTTCTTAGTTAGAACACTAGAGAGGCTGCTATTGTGAGCAACTATTTGACCTCAAATGATGAATTACTTTTATTATTTATATTTCTCTGCAATCTAAACTAAAAAGTGAAAGCTCATAGTCAGCTGATAGAGAGGCAGGAAGAGACCCAAATCTCAATCTCCCGCTAAACCCTAAGCCCTGAGCCTTCACAAACTCTTATGATGTTGCCTGGTAAGTGATTGAGTGCAAGATGCTGCAAGGGATCAAAATGCTATAAATATGAATAAAACTGTTTTCTAACAATGTTAACATCAGGGTTGGTTGCTCCTTCCATGCTTGTTTGTTCACTGATCTTCTTCTTCCTTCTCTTATAAGGCAGTTTTGCCGTGCTTTCCCCCTCCCTCCTGGGCTTTCCCTGGTGTCCCCTGTATTTCACGTCACAATGCTATGAACTGTAGCCCGTTCACTCAGACAAAGTCTGAAGAAATGTGCACTTATGAAAAGTTGCAAAAGGAACTCAAAATGTCTGCAAGAAAGCCCTCACGCCCTTGACGATTTGACAGTGGGGCAGCCCTGAGCCCTCATGGACTCAGCAGGAACGTGCATCAAAGTCTGTGAGTCTGTGAGTGTGGATATTAAGATTGGGCCAGAGTGTAAATAAATCATCCTGGTTGAATGGTGGAGCTTCATTTAAAAACACCATCCAGTTGTTTTGTCATGTGACTGCTGATGACCTCATACAGTGCCTGTAGTGCTTTTTTTGAATTAGCATCTGCAGGAATGTAAACAGCAGCAACAAACACGCTGGGGAATTATCTGGCAGATCATGTAGTCAACACAAAAGCAATCAGTTTCATTATTTACACCTCCTTTTCCTACTGTGACATGTCAGAATGTCTGTGAAAAGGGTCAGTAGAGAGGGATCTGTCCCACCTATTTCAGGCAGCAACAACAGGTGGGGAATCAGAAAGCTCAAAAAAGACTGTATTTCTTAAAGAAGCTTACAGGTTCAGTGTGTAAGATTTAGTGGCATCTAGTGGTGGGGGTTGTGAATTGCAACCATCTGTCCAGTCTACCACTGCCCCCTAACCTTTTAAAGATCATAGGACAGCTATGGAGACAGCACAATAGGTGTCTCTTCTGAGACAGCAGAGAGTGGCCAGTCAAGAAATGAGGGTTCTTAAGGTACTAAGAAATGATACTTACTTAATTATTCAGTAAATGTTATTGTGACTTGGCCACTGACAGATAACATGGAAAATGTAAGCCAAGAGTGTGAAACACTGTCACTGTTTCTGCACCACAGTCCATTATAAACCACACATTAGATAAAGTTTCTACAAACACTGACAAGTTAAACATGTTTATTCCCACCATAATTATGGACCCTCACCAAAACTGCCCGCCAACAATAAGATCTGGCCCACAGCCAGACTATAGTGCTTTGATAGCGGCTATATAAATAAATATAAACAAATAAATACTTTGATAGCGGTGCTGAAAAACATAGTTATAGATATTCTATTGCATTTCTGTTGATAGATCCTCAGAAATATTACACACTGGACCTTTAAGAAGGCTAAATTTCTGTGCCAAATTCTTCTTTTACAGAGGAGCAACAGAAAGCATCCTGACTGGAAACATCACTAACATGGTGTGATATCAGTGAGGATAAAGAGTTTTTTTCTGTTTACCATTTTATGATAGCTTTTGTATTACAGTACATTTTCTGCTACATACTGAAACAGAAGGAAGTTAAAAACTTTATTTCACTTTACCACCTGTTGTATTGTGACAAAGAAATGTAGCTACCTACCTGGAGACTAAAAATATCTGATATGTTGGCAGCTATTCAAGTGATCCAGGCTACTGACCAGCTATGATGGCTGCAATTTTGTAAATTTCTCACTTCAGGAATCCAAATGCTGTTTCATACACACTAAGTGGATTTCCCAAAATAAAAACTATTCCTTTTACACGACGTGTTATTATCAATTCTGAACCAGACATGAGTCAAGTCTGTGTTGGTTTGGATTAATAAATGATGAATTCTTACTGATCGGTCTTGTGTTTTCAAAGAACATTTTAAGGTCCCACCAGTTTAACTTACTGGATGTTCTCTGACTGCACGCTGCAGCTGTGTGTGTGTGCCTCAGTGAGTTCAGCACATTAGCTTAAGGGTAATAAGAGGCAACTAAGGCAACGTAGCTCTGATATGTCAGTCCAGCTCAGCCGTGGGTAGAATGCTCAGAGGGCTCCTCTTTGGTGGTGTCATTGCAGGTTACATTGTGTAGTGAAGGAGATGAAAACGTCTCTAGAAGTTTTGTCTTTAGTTTGATCTGTAGCTCTGAAACATAATCCAAGGACTTTCTGTTTGGATATTGTCAGCGTTGTCTGCTGACAAAGCTTCCGACTGAACAGTTTGTGAGTTGAACTTGTTCTACATAAAAACCATCAGCACTACATTAACACTTTGCAAGCGGTTCGCAAATGTACAAAAAATTACACTAAAGAGACCTCCTTAAATGATGAAGCAGAGACTGAATATTGTCAAACTCAGCTTACTGTGGAGCTGGGGCAGGAGGGCCCCCTACTTATTCTTGACATTTACAGGCCAGATTGTCATGAAATGTGCTGTAGATATTCATGCACCACAGATTTTTTCTTTTTATCCTGAAGTGATGTATCAGCCCGGTATCACCACGTGGTGAATGAGTAACATGCCGATGTCTTAAGTCATTCCTCATGTTGCACTGGAATGATAAATTAACATAGAGTGAAAGGTAATGTATTTAAATTACGTCCTAACCCCTAACCCCTAACTTAGGTATGTAACTTAACTGACATAACTAACATACTCATTTTAACTCAAACTGTGGGGCTTTTCCTAAACTTTACCAAGTAGTTTTGGTGCCTAAACCTAACTAACACGTTTATTATTGTTACCATGGCAACGATGGTCACTGGGTGAAGGTTACATTACACACAAATGTTCGGCATGCTATTTATGGTATCCCTTGATATCACATATTTCAACTTTCTGCGCAGGAAACACAAAAATGTAAAAGGCAGATTTCCATGAACTCCATGGACTTGGCTTCTAGTCCTGAGAAAGCGGAAAGTCTATTCCCCAAAATGTTAAACTTCTAAACACAATTTGTAGCCTAAGATTGTTGCAGGAGGGACAAATAAAGTTGATTTTAGTAGTAGTGAGAGAACAGCACTGGAGGAGATCACTGATAAGAGAAAAATCTTAAGGATGATAATGAACACAAACTGCCACACTAGTAAGAATTGGGAGCTCTTAGCTTTTTGAATGCTAACAATCAGTTGTTTGTTCAAATGTCCCTGACTACTATCTTTTACTAACCCAGTAGTTGTCTTGCCCACATCTAACCAAACATTTACCGTAGTGGTGGCACATGAGGAAACTATGATTTGAAATGCTTTTGGAAGGAATTGCTAGCTCTCTATTGTTAAAGATACTGTAGGTACATATGTGGCGGCTGCGGATCCCTGGCTCCCTCGGTCTGCATGTTGAAGTATCCTTTGGTAAGATACTCAACCCTGCTGTTTTTATAAACCCCCCACTTCATTTATGTAGCTCGCTAACTGAAGGCTAGCCTGAGGAAAGACATTAGTGTATTTATTCACCTCCCTCAGGCCTGTGGCTGTAGAGAGCTTGATGTATAGACAGTGATCCTGGAAAAACTCAGCTCTTTTCATTTAGATCACGTCTACTGTCTAGCGCAGAATCCACCCCACAGGTTTGTTTGGGCGCCGGGTGCCCCGGTAATGGGCTAGGAAAACGTCTACATCGATATATCTCCCCACGAGGCCATTCCTCCTCGCTGTCCGATTGCGTTCCACTCCAACCGTGGACTCTCCAAATGCATTAGTCTCCAGGGAGAAGAGAGCTGCCTCTTGCAGATATCTCATTTCCAACAGAGTGAAACCATTAAGAGCAGGTGAGAGTGGAGACTGCCCATGATGTAAAGCCTTCATACTTGCTCATCAGCCAGGAACTATAAGATCATCATGACACCTCTGTGAGACAAAATGAGACTGATTTTCAAAAGGAACACTGACATTAGACATTAAAGGAGGCAATTTTCATCCTTCAATCCTGTAATAATAAGTCTTAAACATCCCACTTTTTTTATACTTTGTTGTAAAGTTGTACAACTCGAGAGGTAGTCGGCTGTAATAGGGAGCGATAGCTCTTCAACCACAGGACCTGCGCTCAGACCTTTTTTCCAGTGGTGCCCCTAAGCAAGACAGTGAAAGCTTACAGCTCCTCCCTAATAATCAGACGAGTAAAACTGTTTTATTTCATTAAAAAAACAGCAATTCAAAGTCTGTAATTCTGAAGAACAAAGTCAGGAAGAAGGTGTTTCTCCAGAGGTCAAAAACAGCAAAAGCATTACCTCATGTGGTGGTCTTTTAGGAGAATATTATTTACAGTCACTAGGCTCAGAATTCATTTTTTTCTGACTTTGTTTTCCGGACTGACTTTCAGTCCATGCTCCAAAAGCAAGAAGTGATTAATTGGCGTTCTTTGAAAAGACTTTTGCCTCTTGAGATTGCCACATTAAATACACGTCTTCATACCCTGACCACAGCGGAACCATCCCCATATAAAACATGAAACAGAGTGGAGAGATAGATTGCTTGACAGATTTCATTTTACAAGTCGATTCATGTGCATCATGTTTGTCCCTTTCAAACACATCCACAGGCTGTCGCATAATCACATTTACATTTCCAAGAAATACCGTCCAAGTTGGCAAGAAAGCAAAAAAGACAACGAAAGAAACTTGATGATAGTTTTGTAAAAATATTTTATGTAACAATTCAAAAGTCATATTACACAGCAAAAGACATTCAAATCAACATGAGCGACCTGGGTGTGTCCTGCAAGCTCCAAGCATCCCATCAAATCCTCCACCATGTAAACAGTGCTGAAAAGAAGCTGCTGTGAGATTGGCTCTCCTCCCTCCTGATAGGCCTCTGTATCTCCATATTTGTATTTTAGACATTTCTCGTACAATACAATAAATTATAAAACCTAAAAAAAAAAATGGAGGAGTTGACTTGTGGTAAACTTAACACTGACATAAGAAGATTTTCAAGCGTTCTGGACACACCCCAGGTATGAAGAGACCTCTTTGGCACATAACACAAATCATAAAACATGACATAAAACGGACTGTAAACAAAACAACAGTCATTACAAAATGCATTTTTAAAACACAGACAACATACAGATTAAACAGATTTAAAAAAACAATATTTCTTTAAAAAAACTGATTTGGCAAATGTGAGCGCTCCCCCAGCGTCAACACGTCTCAGTCTGCAAGGCCTCCGTGCAAAACCGCGTCACTGTGGTTAATGTTAGCGCGCTGGGAGGAGTGGGGGGTCAAAATTGAGAGAGAGGGGGGGGTAAGGTTTTATTTTGAAGTCTCAACTGGTCCAAGTCTTGTTTGTTCTTTCGTGTCTTCAGATTTAACTTTGTGTTCGTCCTCCTCTGGTATGTGTGACAGCTCTGTGGTTCAGCAGCCAAAGTCTCTTTAGTGCAAATAGGCTGTCAGGCTGCTGCCTCCTCAGAGGGTGGAGGGGGGGAGAAGAAGGTCATTTTCGTGGCGGAGGCGAGGCTTTGTTTGGTTTGGCACCTGGGACCGGTCTGGAAGGAGAAGGAAAAAAAGAAGAGAAAGCTGATCCACCATCCTGGCTCGCTAATATTTAGAATAAGGGTGGGAATATTATGTATTTCTCAACCGAGCCAATGAAAAGACCAAAACCAACAATAAATGATGTACGATCAAGTCCTGTGTGTGTATCACCGCCTGATCTCTTCTTCTGAGCCATAGAGCTCTTTTGTTGTCCATAAACTATTAAAACCCATCAGTGAGCCTCACTGTTCCTTTATTACCATGACCACACACCCTGTAGTTTATTTAGACTTAGGCTCAAACCCATTTCACCCCTTCACTTCGCGTTCATGTCTAGGAGTAGGGTGTCCAGATTCTTGTTGCGATAGAGGGGTAGGGCGAAGGGGGAGGGCTACATAGCCCTTGAAACAGAGATTTTTCAGAGGCACACTCCAAACGGAGGGCCACAAGAAAGTTCCCAGAATGCAAGTATGTTCTTTGTGTAATTTATGATTATCATGGTTATTCTTAGTTTAATATCGTGATTTTCTTCAAAACAATCAAAAAAAATAAATCACTAGTTCAGCTGCTTGTCTTGTTAGCTAGCTTCGCTAGTAATGTTAGAAACCTGGTAATGAAGCTGTGCTTTTTATTTTTAACTTGCTAGATCGCTTCATGTGTGATAACGTTATCATCGGAGGACGGCATATTGGAGTTGTTTTCAATCGTTGTCATGGAGAAATCCTGTAAAAACTTTATTAATGTCGGAGCCGTCGTCAACTACTGATGACGTATCTGGTTCCTGAAGGGTTGTTCCATTTCGTATTGGGAATATTTTAACCCCTTGGCCCTTGTAACTCTGTTTTAAGGTCCAAGGCGTACACTCAAAACAAGGGGTAGGGTCAAGGGGTGAAATGGGATTGAGCCTTAATCCCACATACAATCATCTCAACATGCTTCCACGGTCAATAATGGAAGACAAACACCATAGTTCTCAATCTGTGTTAAAATACATTTAAAAGTTCAGATGAAGATATAAACATGATGACATGAAGCTTCATGACTCTGTATACATTTAATTAATTAATTTAATAAAGATGGATTTGAAAAAATGTGAACCTATCCTTTAACCTGACAATTGTGACACCTCAAACCCAAGGGGGGGAGCCACAGTTGGAACAGTGAAGCAGACCAAAGGCTGCATGGACGGTTCCATGTAGGCCCAAAAATGACGTAGAAACCCTGCGACATCCCGTCACACATGAGAGATGTAACCGTATTGCTTAGATTATAAACTCTCAGAATAAACTCTCAAAAAACGAATCGGCCATCAGTGACACTGCGTTGGTGTTTGGCAGGTGAGCCTGTAGGTGGGCTGATTAGACAGTGACGATCTGAGTCAGACAAACACGCTGAGCCAAGAGACTTTTTGTTGGCGCTGCTCTGCAGCTACCAGGATTACGGCGTTTCTGCTGTTGCTTTACATCATCAAACCACTGTTATACTGCGCAATCATGCGCAGTAGACACTGGTGCCAACAGGAAGTAGCCCTGTACTAGTATTTTATTGGTCCAAAACTGGCTTCACTGCTCTCTATTCAAATCTGCGGGGTGGCTTCGTCCAGTAATATACTGTCTATGCTCAAAGCCCTAACCTCTAACAAGCACTTCCTGTGCTCTTCTTCTTCAATCTCCTTACAATTTTTTTGTTTGTTGACATGTATTGCTTCCTCTAGGTATTCATCCCATTGATGCCGTATGCGTTAATAGCTCCTACTCATAACTATTGTTGCTTGTATCTCTCACTTTACTGAAGCTTGTATGTTGTTCCACAAATATAAGTTGCTTTGGCTAAAAGTGTCTGCCAAATGAGTAAATGTAAATGAAAAGTAAATAAAAAACTGTTAATGAGTTAATAATTATTCTTCAAAGGTAAATCAAATTATGTTGCCTTAGTCAACATTGGAAGTTAAGCTGTAGTTATAGTTACGGCACACTGTCAGAGCCTACCCACGTAGCTTTATAGCTGATGTGTTCCTCCTCAGAAATGTATCTACGCAACGTGCTGCAGAGATACCATGTGGAGACAATAAGAACCGTGATTGGTCAGCTTGGACCGCTTGTGTTTTTCTCTTGTTGAGAGCGAAGACAAGAATTACTAACAAGGCCGTCTCCACTGCGAACCGTCTGCCACCACAATCACTCTCGATTACAGCGAATTAAAGGAACAAAATGGTGATTGCACAGCAGTAGTGTGCTTTTCAGTGATATGGTGAGGAAAATATTGCGAGACAGACTAACATATTGTTGGTTTGGGTATTTTCATGAGGTTTGTTGGCAATAAGGACAGATAAAATAACATAAGCATGAACACGTATCTAAAGTAATGTTTTGTTGAGAAGTATAGTAAGTTTATGAATGTTATATATCCAGATAACATGATGTGAGTTCTCTTTCACAGACTTTCCACCCAGAAGAGAATAAAATAATGCATGAAACTCTTGGCATAAAACTAACCATTATCATAAGAACATGTATTACCAGCACAAATACCGGCTATGAATACATGCATTCCAAAGATATTGATTTTGAACCTCTTCTATTGCTCTGCACGCAAAGCTGAAGAACAAGAAAGACACATTTTGTTGGGGACGTCTGATACAGGCTGCTGCTGCTGCCCTTCCTTCTCATTAAGTGTGAAATCTGATGCGGGATCAGATCTTGATATTACCAGAGAGAAACAGTTATAGAGACATTTTGATCCCTCAGCTAGGATACAAGAGTAGAAGAACCATAAAATCTGAGGGACAATCACCTTGAGGCTGCCTGACTTTTAGAGCATTTACAGGTAAACTGCATGGAAGAAAAGGCATCACTCTGCATCTGAGGAAAGTAAGCACGAGGCTTTGGACTGAGGGGCCTGTCACTTATAAAAACTGAAAATTGATTGCCGATGAAGAACGGAGTCGATGCATTGTGTGGTTTTTGTATGCAATGCTTATATGTGCCCACACCCACCCTGACCAGAAATATTGAGTTTTAAAAGCTACACAGGGTTGCAGAACGTGGAATGGTACAGTATGGTAGCACTTTACATTGCACTTTGGTAATAACATGGTAAGGGCCCGTGTCCACCAAAGCGTTTCAGAATAGCCACCTGCTGTTCTGAAAATGCCAACTTTTTTTCCGACTGCTTTGGTTGCTATGATACATTTGTTGCAAGTAGTTCCACCTAACTTTACTGGATGTAAAAATGTCAACACAGAGTAGAGAACTTGCTCTGACCCTTGCTCTACATGAAGAGAAGGCTGAAACATGAGAGCACAGACTGTCCGTACGTGGGTTCCTGAGATTTTGCGGTCGAGGAAACACCTCAGCGAGTTCAAGATCAAATGAGCTTGGTGCGGTGTTTGTCCCGCCGCTCCTTCACTGGAATCGGACGGCTGGGTAAAAAGTGACAGTGACGAGCAAACATTTGTCAGCTCTTGGCGTCTGGAAAAAAAACGCTCAGCGCGGAAAAGACAATCAGCGCCTCGTCACGCTGCTGGCGATTTTACCAACTTGGAAAAACGCGGTGCTTCCATTGGAATGACTTGAAAAAAGACGCTGGTGTCAGAAAAAAATGCTTTGGTGGACACGGGCCCTAATAGCGGGTTAATAGTTTGGTAATAAAGAGCTAATAATATAATTACCAAAGTAAAAAACAGGGTAACATATATCTGGGTAATATTAGACTGAACTGCGTATTACAGGGTAATAAGGGGTCAGACTCAAAGGGAAATAATGGGGAAACACATTTAAAGATAAAAACATGGCAAAAATATATAGTGATATTATAGTTTTATATATTTTGGTACAATATGGTCACCTTCTAATAAGAAAATTGTCATCAGTGCAATATTTGGATTAAAATGATAACATTGCGACATTAATGGGCTAATAACCTGATAATAATGAGGTATAACAGCTGATGTGGGTTGATCAGTGTGCTGTCGATAAAGTGACCAGGGTGCTTATTCAGATCAGATTCAAATAGAATCAGATAGATTCAGAGATAAAAGAGAACAGAAGCCTTCCTCAACAGCTGAGATACTCTACCCTACAGACTGTCTGTGTGTTTGCCCACCTGAGAGCTCTGAGAGGGGGGATGACTGATACTTTGCCCACAGGTTTGGGTCCCACTGCAGGAGGCATCATGACCAGCAGGCCCGGGGAGGGTTTGGATGCCAGGGTCCTGGCTGGACTCACTGTGGGGGAGGCTCCTCTGGCTGGGCTGAGGGGGAGAGGCCTCTGAGGAGGGAACGGGGACGGTCTGGGCTGCAGCTCAGACACTAACTAAAAGAGAACAAACAGAAATATTGATTGATATTGATATTGATTTTTCGATTATTTACCAGTCAGATGCCACGGGACACCAAGACATGCCAACCAGATTAGGTGTCAACAAGCCTTAGTAACCAAGAAGGATTGTGCATTTTGCAAACTGCTCTAGAATAGAGACATGTTTAAAAAGCAAAAAGGGAAAAAAGACGGAGGGATCTCTGCCAATATGGAACATTACACTAAATCCCTGGCACATGGACACAGCAGGGAGGAGAACTCCATTCCAGTTTCTATACTGGACTTGGTCCAGGTTGTCAGCGGAATCTGTTCAGCTAGCTGATAAGGAGAACTTCTGTCCCACTTCATTTTACACAGGTAGTTGATTAAAATGATTACACTACAATGAAACACTACAGCACAGGTCTGAGATCAGACCACAAAGTAAACTCATATGAAAAACTGGATATTAGACACAAACAAGAAAAATCAATATGACAATCAACACTTTACAGAGAAGCACTGATAAGAGCCGTACTGGAGGATAAATCAGTGTGAATGGAGTGAGATAAGAACTTACAATTTTACTCATTATTTCTTCAGGTTTCATTAGAATGTGAAGTTCTCAGGGCTTTTTAAAGTCTGACACAAGACAAAATGGGCACATCTGTGCATCTCCCGCCTTATAAAGTACAATGTTACCCTGGATTTAATGATGCTCTGGGCTACAACTTGAGCCCAGTTTTAGCCCATGGTTGTTTAAATCTTGGTTACATTACAAGTTCGCAATTTATTGGCACTAAAAGTATGCTGAATTAGCATTATAATTACCAGTTCCTGGTAGCACAATCACTGGATTACTTTGATACTGAAGAAAACTTAAAAACATGATCTCAGGCAAGCTCTGGAGTTACATTTCCAATGATTTCTGAGTGGATTTATGGACATTTATTGATTATCTGATCATCAGAGATATCCTTGGAAAGTGTAAGTCACACGGAGTTGAAAATGATCTCTGCCTTTTCAGATTTAACTGAGTTATGAACGAGTAGAGAATGAGATAGGACAGGAATTTTTTTATACAAATGACAGTCAAGCAGTAATGCCTATTGCGCTAGGTACTTTAATCACCTCTATTCTTGCTTCCAGACTGCGACCAAAAGCTCACATTTTGAGACCATTGTTTAAGACAGTGTGAGTACTTTTTACAAATACTTGCACATGTGCCAAGAGCCGATTTGACATTTTGTTTTGGCCATAGAGAACACCAGGAGATTTCCTGGTTTCCTGTGGGCTGTTTTGGCCTGACGTTATTTGTCAACTTCACCAGCAGCAGTGTTAATGCAGCAAGCGTTTTAATAATATAGCATGCAGGAGAATCCACGCACCCACTGTGTCCGCGTCTCTCTCTGTTTCTCTGCCAAATATATGTTGGCGAATGTTAACAAGTCGGTGTTAAGAATTTCCACGCAGCTGGCCCGAGCAGGAAGCTTCCGGTCAGCAAACTGATGCGAACACCGAAGTCGCTTGAACCCGCATTCTATTGAATGGCCAGCAGGGGGCGACTCCTCTGGTTGAAAAAAGAAGTCCGACTCCGTTAGAAATAATGGTAAAACTACTTCTACTTCTCAGCTGATTTATTAACTCTCTCCTGATGAGTTTATGGTCTCAGTTGCAAGTTTCAAGTCTTCTTCAACACACCATGATGTTCATTTTGTAAACTATGGTCCCATTTAGAGGAAATTAGACCATAAAGCAGAGTATGCTTCAGGGCAGGATTATCTGTGATTGACAAGTTGTTACCATGGTGACCTGTCAATCAGGCTACAGTGACTCGTACCCATGGCACTCTGGTGAGTACATTTAGTTTTAAGCCTGTTGTTCGCTAGACAAAATTGTCAGCCCTGTTAAATGATGACAGTTAACGTGAATTACTAAGCTAAGCAAGCTAGGTGCACCTAGCTCTAGCATAGCTCCACACACGGCCGTTAGCTGCACCGTCTCGTCCAAATATGGTGACGTTCAGTGCCGCGGGTTGCAAAAAAATCAACATGGTGGCGCCATAATGGCCAAATGCCCCATTTTCTGCCTGTGCCCCTAAAATTTTCAGTTAGGGGGTACAGTGCTCCAAGTAAATAAAGTTAGTCTGGAGTCCTGTATAGGTAAAGGGTAAAGAAAAAAGGCTTTGTTTTATACTAACCCTCAACACGAATCACCTTAGTAAAGGACCTGAAGTTGTTAGTATTGATGACTCTTTAACTGGAAGAACACTGCAGCTGTGTAAACACAACATTTCACATGAGCTATCCAACAAAATTAGTTTTGGAGTAAATTTAGAGTGAGACAAAGGCCACGCAGTTGCAATGTCCTGTTTATATGTGATTCACAATTTTTCACATTAAAGGCCCCACTTGTACTGGAATTATTTCTCTAGGGGAGGTGTGGTGATTTGATCTACGCTGCTTTTAATCCCGTCCAGAGTGCATACATAGGTCACTTTTCACCTTCAATAACCAGCTGTTTTTCTGCCAACTTGCAGGCCCTGTAATTTAAATCCTGTAGACGTCCTTGTATTTCGAAGTGGCTCTCTAAGTTTTTTTGTGAGGAGAGCTGCTTGTCCTTCTCTTTTTTTATCAGTGCTGTGTAAAAATTTGACTTGTGTGAAAATGGAGAAAGTAGAAAAGTAGTCTATCGTGGTCTATTGCAAACCACATCCTGTAATTTTGCAAGGGCTAAACTGGATGCTGTGTGGGAAGTCAGTTTAATTACTGAGAAGTAAAGTAAATATTTTATCCACCACTCCCCAATGTAATGTTAATCCTGTCAGAATGGGGCTTAAAAGGTAACTTCTGTATTTGTCAATGTGACATATTTGGACCAAATATTTCGAGAGTGGTCCAGTTGGCAGCAGTGAGACAGGGCTGTAACGTAATCCTTGCGCGGGTCAAAGATTGTTATGAAGTTTCTGACAACATTGTAGAAATTGTCCCTACAGAGACAGACCTTTTTTAAACAGTATGGTCCTTTTTATTTAACCAGAAATGGACACTATATCGCTTTCTTCAAAGCCAACAGACTCCTTTGAGAAAAATAGTAATTTTACCTCTACACCTTCCTACAACAGGTGTTTCAAAACTAAAGCAATGTATTGCTACACTGCCCTTTAGCAATACCTGAGATCACAAAATTTGGTCTGCTTTTATGAAGCTACTACATAGTATAGTTAAAATGGTAATCTATCTGGTTGTCTGACAGCTCGGCTTGATGCCCTATTGGTGACTTAAACTATGGGAATAATGCTTTTGGTTGTTGTGAAAAGAGGTTAGTGGTTTCTGATTTCCTAAAGTGTATATCCTTTGTGGCTCCCTGCCTGGATGACTTTTGGGTCATATTTTCAAAATTCAATTATATTAAATAACAGTTCTGAAAGGGGTCAAAAAGGGCCTTACCAGTGGAGATCGTGTCGGGTTAAGGGGCAGAGGTTTCTTGGGCGGGCTGAGTCTCTGTGGGGTTGTGGGAGATTTGGGTGGGGCCGCTGGGGGCCTGCCAGCTGGCAAAGGTGGGCGAACCACCTTCAGATCCCGGGGACCACTTTGGGGGGACGGGCCGGGTCTCAGAGGTCTCACAATGTTGACTGGCTGGGTGCCATTGGGCACAGGGCCCGGTCTAAGAGGCAGAACCTCTTTGCTGGTGTGAGGAAGCTAGGATCAGAACAAAGAAAAAGTTACAAACTTAAGTAAAAGAAAAAAAGAAAGCTAGTCTATATGCAACAACACAACAATAAATCCTTATTGGAGAGGCTCCAGTCTGGTTTCAGATTCATGTACAGTATCGAAACTTTCCTGGTGAAAGTAAATAGCCTTAGATTGGACCTCACTGCAGCCTCTGATACTGTTTGATCACAACATTCTAATTGTTAATTTGGACAATGGGTTCTAAGCTTGGGCTGACCTATGAGGTTGCAACTTTATGTCTCAATTCAAAGCTTCTCATCCCAAAGGAAATTCCACATGGAGTGTCTCGGAGGTCTATCCTAGGTCCACTAGTTCTTAGTCTTCATACGTTACCACTAGGACCAACACTGATATGCAGATGACACCCAACTCTATGTACAGTAGCCATTTTCCCTCCCTGGTGCCAGGTGATGTGACTTGTTAGTGTTACAAGGTCTCAGGTATGAATGAATTTTGGTTATTTCACATGAGATATCATATCCTAATATCTGCTATAACACTTTTACATAACATTCCCCAAAGCACTATTATTGCCTGACATTTCCAAAAATATCTACATGATCTATGATCTACGTTTGCTGTGATTAAACAACAAATCAAGAACCTTAATGATGATATCTCAATATTAGAGTGTTGATCATTAGTAGTCAATCCTAAATGGTAAACCTTAAAGTAATTACCATTGAGCTGCATTTTGTGTATAAAAGGGGATTATGAACAATGCTTATTATTATTAGGCTCATTGATTCCCCTCCCTTTTCCTTCCATTCTTTGTTCTTTTCCTTGCAAAAAACAAATGTACCCTTACCCTGAGATGTTAACCTATTTAATTAAATAACTGCTATGGAAACAACACGATGAAATAAGGGTGAAGGCACACTGAACTAGTGGAGAAGAGTGTTGCGTTGTGGGAGGAGGCCAACTCTACTGTAAGTAGTCACACAATATAACAAGCTGCTGGAAAGTGAGGCCATTTAATATGAAGGTCAACCTCCTGGAAGGCCCATTATTCACTAAAAAACAGCAAGAGAAACACCACCGTCTTTCATTTTCACCTTTCCTTGCTTTTTGTTCTTTCTTTACCACACACACACTCCACTCACCCCCTTGTGGCCGCCAGCTTTGTTGATTGGTCCGACCACCTTCAGGTGAAAGGCAGGATTCAGATGGCCGTTCTTTCCTTTCTCCACCGATGCCTCCGTCCTGAGCAGAGAAATGAGGACAAGCAAAAAATAAACCAGAATCTGACGCCTGAAAGCTGTGCTGCTTCATCACTCTTCTCAATCTGGCATTGATTTTAGGGCCCCAGGTGGGAACAGAGACAGCACAGAAGTCAACATCAAGTTTCTCATCCAGCATGACATGAGAGGAAATGAGGAGGTGAAGGACAGCTGAAAGCTAAAAAAAACACCAACACAGTGTCACCTTATAAAGTTTATATGTTTATAAGTTAATATGTTAGCTAATAGTTGTCTTTTTACACGTCCAGTACACAGTGCATTCATTTGTCATATTTTTTGTTCACTTGATGAATGTCCAATATTCACTCTCCTTTTAGCTCTGTTTTGGTGTCCACCAGCTTATAAATGTCTCGTGCTTTAGCTGCTAAATGCTACACTATGTTCTGTGTCTGTCTGCTGTTTGGTACTGAGCAGCAGGTTTGTCAAAGCTTTTTGACTGAGAACAGCTGCTGCTAGAAACAAGGTTGATGAGAGCATTGACAGTAGGGTTGCCAACTCCCTGAAATGGAAATAAGGGACAGGGGAGGGTGAGTGTGGGCATACGTGCATATAACAAATATTAATGTGTTTTAGACCTGCATGACTGCATTATTATTACATTTACTGTATCTAAACATAAAATGTACTTGCTTGTAAGAAGTCCTATTCATAACATATTTAGCCATTTTCCACTGTTCATCGCAGTGCAAAATGTAGTTTCTTCTTAGGCCTCAAGACCCATCGGCAGATAGAAATACACATCACAGCAGAATGGTCTAAACATCCTGTCACGATCCTGTCCTGAGTTCTCTGTGTGCTGTTTATAGTTTGCTTGCTACCTTTAATGTGCGTCCTCTACCTGATATTATTGTTTATTTGATTACTATCTGTTAGCTGCTGATTAGTGGTAATTCGTTATATTCCTGGATGACTGCGTCAATTTATGTTCTCTGCTAGTTTTACTAATCTCATTTTGATCATTCTGCTTTATTCTCTGTGTAGCCTTGTGTATTATTTTATTCATCCGCATTTTTATTCATCTTTAAACGTATGTGTTGTTTTGCCCATGTCTGCTCTGAGTTCTGTTTAAGCTTAACTTCAGTCTGTTTTCCCTGTTGGTTGTAGTTATTGGTGATCTGTCTGCTTGTGTCTGTATTAGTTTGTTATTTCTATATGTTTAGTGTCCAGTAACTTGTGTTGTCTGTTCCCACCCAGTAATCTCCCTGCCTGTCTCTCTGTTTTCCCTGCTGTCTCTCTGTCTGCCTGTCTCGTTAGTCCTGATCCCAGTCACCTGTGTTGCTCCCACCCTGCTCGTTAGTCCCTGTTTATAAATGTTTGGTGTTTCTGGTTATTCCCTGTTTGGTCAATGTAGCTGCTCGTTTTGTGTGGATTTGGATTACTTGTTTTGTTTGGACAGTTTTCTGTCTAACACTAGTAAGTGTATATGCATACTTTGTTTAATAAACCTCTGAACTGTACCTGCTCTGCTTAAGTCCTGCATTTGGGTCCACCAACCTTTCAACCTACACATTAAACCGTGACACGTCCATGTGCCCCCGGTGCTGGGGAAACACATGTGTATTTATTCAAGAACTTTCTTTTAACATGTTCTTCAGTGGTGCAAATAACTTTATCTTAACAGTGCAAAATATTACCTTGTTATTCTTTATCATAAAAATAATAAATGTAATAATAAAAAAAATTAAATAATAAATTAAAAAAATTATTTCAGTAGCCTGGTATGATTATTAGTGCAAAAAACAATTTACATTTCAGATTTCACACACAATATAACCAACTGTAAACAAAAACAATTATTTGTGCGTCAAAGGTAATTCCACCTTGACTAATGAAAAATTGTCTGTGGCAGATAGTGGAGTTGGCCTTATGTGTATCTCTCACATTTTCTGGCAATTCGATTTCTTTTTGCCATTCTGCTCTTTACTTCTGTGAACCAAACAGTAAAGAGGCCGGCCATAAAGCCAAAACAATGAGCTAAAAGAAGCTAAAACGCTCTGTAGAAGTGAGGGGAACTGCAGCGTTGCTGATAATTACCTGTGGGTTTATCATTTTGAACAACATTGTTTGTTTCATATAATTTTACTGTTTAGTGAAGTGTACAGGTTACCTTTAAGATGATATGAATATGATTCTTCCACCATGCATTTGCAGACACGTGCAATGTACCACGACTAACAGTCTCCAAAAATCCACTGAACCCAAATAATAGAAGCTTCACAAAGGAAGGATTTACTACAAGGCTGTTGCACTGGATTCAACTGGACGGTAGAGGTATACTTAATAAACTGATAAGTCAGCGCATGTATGTACCACGGGCGGCTCTTAGCTGATTAGGAGGCTTTCCAAGCATACTGGGTGTATATTTGTTTAGAAAGGCCTTTAATCAGCTTGAGCCATCCTCCATGCCGCTGTTGAACTGTAAATGAACCCAAACTACTGGCCGTGGAACAAAACCAAAAAAGCATATGGTTTTTATTGCAGCTGGTAGCGTTAAGGGGCTTTTTAATCATCGTACTGTCTCAATTTTCCATATCGTTAGCCATTCATTCAGTTGTCTCTCCTCTGTCTCTCCCATTAGCTGGAGTTACCGTAAGATCCTGCTGAAGCCTAATATCACCAGTATTCAGCGTTTCTCTCTGTCTTCATTTGGAAGGTCAGGGTCTTTAAAATACCACTGTAATGCTGGATCCTCTCCAGTGTTCTGCAAATCACTGTGGAAAACTTGAGTATTTTCAGAGGCACTAACTCAGCCAGTGTTATGACGAGGCTGTCTCTCTGGGGGAGGTATATGGCGGTGCTCATAAAGGGAACTCTGGGGTTTATGAGGACAAGGGATTTTGTTTGGTTCTGATGGAGGTGATCTGCAGCACAAAATGCTGCAATTTATGCTGATGCTGAGATGGAAACATCCGGCGTATGCATCGATCTGCTTGGAACGCTGACACACAAGGCAATGCGCACTTCCTCCCTTTCATTCTTTCCCGTAATTCAACACTTCCTTTCCTTCTTCCGTGACTTTTCTTTTATCCATTCTATTGCCACATTTTCCCACCTTCCTTCTTTTCCATCGCTTCCTTCCTTTTTTATGAAGTATTTTCTTTCTGTCATGCACGATTAACTTCCTCCTCCTGTCATTTTCTGTTCCCCTCCCTTCTCATGCAGACAGCGTGGTATGTGAAGGCTCCACTGCATAGTAATACAATTTCAAGTGATACAAGTTCAACAAGTTCCAAGATAGTGGTCTGAGAGGAGAATAAAGCATTCGAATTACACAAATTAACTTTTTTTCTCACCTAATCTCTGTGTTTTCTTTTAACTTGTCTGATGTCGGATTAATTGTGGGGATGTCAAAGTACATAATCTTCAATAATATAACAATGCCTTGTACAGTATATGTAATCCCATGCTTTCCCCTCTATTCTGCATGTAGTTCCAGTTACGTGTGAGTAATGTCAGACAGACAGACAGACAGACAGACAGACAGACAGACAGACAGACAGACAGCAGTACTTTTTGCTCTTGTTCTTCTCTCTCTGTGAAAGCCACTTATGGTAATAGGAAGTCTTAATCCTGTAGCAGTAGAAGACCAGCAGCACTGCAGGCAGGACCACTAGGAAGGCAAACAGCAGCCCCACCACCAGCCCCACCTGACCTGTGGAGACACACACACACACACACACACACACACAGTCATGTTTACATCACTTCCGGGGATTTACTTAAATTCCATCCCTGGAGACTAACCCTAACCACTACTTGTCTAAACCTAACCCATACCCTAACCTTAAACCAAGTCTTTACCCCTAAATGTAATAATGCATGATGTCCCCATAATGAAGGCAAACAGATTTATGTCCCCACAACGTGAGTATTACCCACCCACACACACACACACAACATATATGTAAACATGTATACTAGTATCTCCGATTTGAGTCATATCCTGTCTCTGATCAGATTTGAGATGTGATTATTATTATTCACATGTCTGTATGGTTATCATGTCATCAGGTTTCTAATTACTGTCTGTACAGGGGTGTCTTTGACTTGTCTATAAGCCACTGACTGTCACTTCTACAGGCCTACAGAGAATGGTAACTCAATAGATGAGGATAACCTTATAGTAAATTATTGCTGCCTGGGTGCATTATCTTATTAAGTGGAAGACATGCCTTTGAAGATGACATCTAAAAACCATATCTCTCTATTTCTCATTTTATATATTTGGAATGACAATTTTGAATGAATATGAAAATATGAATATGAAGAATAATGATGACATTAAGTATGCTGCATGGACAAACCTTCTGTGATGTTTGTCAGTGAAGTCTCTCATGTGAATTAGCTGTTATCGACAAACATTAAATAAGCTCATTCCAACTTGAAAAGGAATATAATTGTATTTGCAGATGTGGATGCAGAACCTGAGACAAAAGCAAAAAAATGTTCCTGCACCAACCAAAAGCTGCTGGCTCTAGTGGCCTGCGCAAGATTAAACATGATGTCATTGTTCTGGTGTGTCAGCGAGGAAGCAAGGTTTTAGAAAATAATGTGAATAACAGAACCGTGGAGGGAAAACCTACACCATGATACACATTTGGCCAATTTCTAAGGTATTTTATTAGTATGCAGGGACATCTTGGCACATTAGCAGGACTCTGTGTGGGTGGTGTGTGTGTGTGTGTGTGTGTGTGTGTGTGTGTGAACTCACTGTCATACTGGATAGGTCCACTGTCCACACTGCCGCCGAGTCCTGGCTTGTCACAGAATGGTGGTGCCCAGCCACGATTACAGTGGCAGTTCCCATTACTGTTACACACCTACACACACACACACACACACACACACACGACATTTGTTAATGTGATGTTCAGTCTCTGTGTAATCTTGTGTATATGTGTACCTAGAGGTGAACCAGCAAAATTAGAAGCACTAATTTCTTGTTTACTACAGACTGGCGGTCTTAGATATTTACCTTTTGAATGGAACAGACTGCAGACAGTTAATTTCTAACTTGTACAACACACACACACACACCTTGAGACCAAAGAAATATGTCTGGTGTTAGAGATTTTGCTGTGCTGTTTATACAGAGGAGTTATTCCTTTAATATCTTTGGGTGACTTCAGCCATTGTTGCTATTGACCTTTCCCCCCTCCCCCTTACCTTACTGATGCTAAAAACATTCATAGTCATTTATTGAAACAATTATTTCAACCAGAGGAAGACAAAATAACTTCCTATGTGTAGCTGGTTATTATTTTATATCCAGCCATGCATGTGGGCGTGTGAGCGTGTGTCTGCAGCTAATCTCGCATACTACTGGAACCATCAGCCTAATATATTCTTTGCATATTTATGACTGTATGCACAAAGACCTCTCGTGGTTGCAGTGATTCACAGTTTATGCAGAACCAATTTTATTGACTGAACCTCGCTAAATCTTTGTCTTTTCAGCAGTATTCTTTAATTCCATTTATGTGTTACAACATAGCCAAAGGCATTCTCGACAACTGGCTAGGCTAATAAGAAGGTACCTATGTAGTCTGTTGGAGGCCACATTTTGGCATTGCTTACATCTGTACAAGCTTACAATAAAAAATGTTCTCCCATTTATTCCACTAGTCTCATTCAAGCTGGGCACACTTTCTGTTCTCCACCCACATGCACTCCACTGAGTGAACTCTTCTAGTCTTCTGGTGGGAATGGCAACTCTTGCTGGTAGATTTTGTCAGCTCCATCTAGCTAATTAACTTCAGCTGACTTTTTTGAGAACCCTTTAAATTGGCCTTTACTATGCTCTTGATGGCTGTTGGGACCACAGGGACACTACGGATGAATTTGTTCATTTGTGTGACCTAAACTGAACTTTAGTTATGAAACTGAGCCACTGAATTCAGTTTCCCATAATCCTCCAGGAAGTCACACCAAGGTGTGAATTCTGTGCATGGAACCAGCTTTCAGCTACTATTGGTCAGTGTGACCTATGATGTCACCAAACCAACAAGACCTCAGCCCAACTTCTGTTTCGCAGCTGTCTCCCAGAGCGTCCTGCTCAGATTGGACACACAGCAGAACAGAAATCTCTATCGTACAGCAGCGATGCAAGTGCCTGCCTAAAACCCCTGCAAACCAGCTCAGTTAGCCAGGGGCCCATACACACAGCTTTCCCTGCTAGCTTTACATGCAAACAGAAGTAAAAAAGTAGCTTTGCACCTAGCGGTTTAACACTGAGGAGAACCGACCTGAGAAAGCGTGACCTGGTCCTCCATCAGCGCACATGGAAAACACACACAGCTAAAGACTGTGACTGAACTTCCTCGCCTGGCTACCCCACAACAGAACCACAAGCTAAAAACTAGCACACCAAAGCAACATCTCTTCCTCTACAGACTGGTAACTGGACATAACATAGATTAACAGTGTAACATTACTTTGCTAAGTGCAGGACTGTTTCGTGGCTAACATGAGGTTATTACTGTAACCGTAGTTCTCAGCCAATGCTAAATAGAGGTTAGTAACACAGTCTTTGCATGCTAACTCACTCCTTTTACCTTTGCAAAGTTATCCGACACAGATCACACACATACACCTCTGATTTAGCCTCAAACAAAACAACAAGCTAGCATTTGGCTAGCAATGCGCTTCGCTTGGTACCATTGCATTTCCTCCAAGCCACCAGTAAGGTCTTCCGTACTTCAAAGCCAATTCTACTAGTGGTTAAACCAGACATTTCCCCATAGACTTACATTCTAGAGAAGCAGTTGTAATACATTTTTTCAACATCATAACCCACAAAAAATGACTTGTTTCACTATCAGAATTTGACCAATTCAGTCCGATAACATTTGGAAAATCTAGAAGAGCGGTACACTTATCAATTTACCCTGATTCAAGGTAGCTGGCTTGGTATAGACTCAATGCAGAACTATAAATTGGCCTTTAGAGTGAAAAACCACCACCTCTTCTATGTAGAACTTCAGTCTCCAGTCTACTAGCTGTTGATGGTAATCTTGGTTATAGTTATTAATCAAATTATTAATAAGAGTTCCAAATTGATAGTTTAGTATAGTCTAGAGACTGAAATAATTATGGCTGTACATTTTCTCTTCTTAAATATTGGTGCCAATGCCATTTGAACCCTAATTCCCAGCACTGCCTACATTACTGTATATCATGCTACAGTGAGGCTAATGATAAATGTCCCTGGCAAGAAGTCAGAATTCTCAACAGTTGATGATCCCAGAAAACAAGTAAAGGAGCAGCATTGCTGCCCTCATATCACAGTACAGTATAATCTGTTTTCCTATGTAACCTCTAACCCAACAAAATAATGTAGTTATCAGATAATTTACTGCTTGGCCTTGGAAGTAACACTGCAGGTAGTAAGCTAGATAGCCATGCATGTTAATGTTAATGTCTTAATTAAGAGCTGTCATACCACTTCAGCATGTTGAGAAACTGCCCAATTACAGCTGCTACGACAACAGCTGAGGGAGCTGAGGGAAAATGGTCAGTTCTGTAGTCAGGACTGCTTTACTGGCTTTATTGGGTTTATTGGCTTTTTACCTGCTTGGTATGAAGCACTCTGATCTGCCAGGTATAATGCCAGGTTAATTCTGCCAATACACTGTCTAACTCGATACTAAGATTTTATTTGATATTAATTAGAAACGAATTGTACAGTTTCTCTAACAGTCAAGTGGATGGTCAAAAAACCAACCCCAATTATTTTCATACCTTCCGTAAGAATAAAAAAAGACTGCTAGCCATTTCACTAAACAGACATTTGAATAAGTAATCTGACCCCTTTGAGACTGACTAAAGAGACAAAATGTGACCTGAACTGGAAAAAATTCCTATAACTTCACTACATTTGGCAGTAAATCACCACTAAGAGCTTTTAATTTACTTGTCTTAACCTTGTGAAAAGAAACTTTTATCTAGATATTACAATTTAAACTTGATTAATATTTCCAGACGTCTTGTGTAATTCGCCAATACTACCATGCTCCAATTACATCGAGATGTAATTATCCTACCAGTGATTAACATGCCTATGTACACCCCATTAGCACTCGGTCGACATGAAGGGCGCACAGATGTTTGCTGATTCTTATCGCTCTTCTACTTTCGCTTTAGGAGGCTCGGTGCAGTTTATATGAGAAAATGAATTATCCTGTTTTGAAGAGCATATTTTTAAAGGTAATTCAACATCATATAAAGGCAAGAAGGGAAAGCCTGATGAAATGAAATGCCATGACCTGGATTTAAACACACCATCATTGATATTATATTATATATCCTCCAACCGTCTATGTCTTAAGCTTCTTTAATGAAAATCTCTAATAGAAGTTTTTCAAAAGACCACTTCTTCCATTTCTGCTTTTAAGAAGCGGGTAGAACTTTCTCTGCTCATTATTCCTGTTTATTTGCATGAACATCCAGTGCACTCCAAAAGCCTGAGGATCAATGTGAATCAAATGATAATGGTAAATTAAAAACACATCCTAACACAGGAGACCCAGAGATGGAAGGAAGGCAAAACTGTCTATTTAGAATAATCCTGACTCAAAGCCACATCCATTATCTATCTACTGTTACACCAAGAGGAGCGAACAACAAAAAAACAAACAGCATAAACCAACAGAAGAGAGGAGGAGAAGGGGATTAATGGAAGAGAGGATATGTCTGGTGTTTTTTGTCTCAATTTAAATATTTCAAATCCTAATCAAATCCCAATGCCTGGCCAGTGTTAAGCTCATTCCAATACACTAGATGGGGTAAACAGAGACTTGAGTCTTTAAAGAGGTGTGAAATTTTAGGTTGGTTTCGCTTCAAACGCTCAGGGTCAAAACAAGCAACAGAGCAAAACGCAAAGTAGGCCATGCCAACTAGGGTTCCACTCATACTACATGTATGAAACTGTCCTTTAAAGAATGTGTACAGTTTTGAAAATGTCTTGGGTTTAAAGGCCTGGTCACACTAAAAAGTGGGACAGCAGACTTTATCTGTGTGTCGCTACAAAACAGGTGGTGTTAGAAGCTGTGTGGCGTAGCGACTACTGTGAGCTAACTGCTAAAGCCAGCCGGGAACACACTAGCATTAGTCAGTTAATAGCTCACCCAGACAGATAACCATTAGTTAGCAAACTAGGTGGCCTGGTCGCTAACTGAGTGACACAGTAATAATTTTCATATGTCTTTCAAAAGACGTAGCTCTGCTTATGACTGCTTTTTCGTAACTGTTTATATTCTGATAGAGCAGGCTTAATATAAAAATGGAAGGTGCAACACAGCTAATAAGTGGATTTGATTTGCAAAGAAAGTAAAATAATGAAAAAATAAAAGAAGTGGGGTAGCAGATTTCAAGTCCGACTGAAATTGAACTGCATGGGTTTTATTTGCTACTGCAGACATATTTTCTCTGAGCACAATGACACACAGTGATCTATCTTGAAAATAAGGAAATCAGAAAAAAATTAGAACATTAATATTAATACAATAATCATTTTAATTAAATATTTTTTTTCTTCCATGACAGCTCATTTCTGTCTGTTCATGTTCCAGTCAGACCTGACCCTCCATTAAGCAGGGCTCGCACGACTTCTACAGTGATGACAGTGGTAGGTTTACCACTCACAGCTGTTAGTCATTTCTGAAATTTTGAAACACTGGGTCCTGGTTTGAAGTACACATGAGAGACTCCCCATTTCCCATTGTAAGTAAGTGCTTTCAGACAATATATTTCCTTTTACATGGGAAAAAAAGTATTTGAGAGTAATGACCAACCGATGATTTCAGGAAATGTATCCTCAAAACCAATACAGGGCACATCAGAGCCACTAACGTTACCCTAAACCCTGATATACCATTCAGGGCTGTTACTACAGCAGCACCCACCCAGTGGATGTGTCAGTCCTGATCAGGCTTTTAGTTCTAAGCAGCTTAGATCATGCAAACAAATATAAATGTTAAAGCTTAGGTCAATATGGGGCAGAGCTGCCAACTCTCACGCATTGAGAGTGAGAGTCACACAACTGACACTTTTCACACGCGCCATATATCAATTTTTTCACGCACTGGAGAAACTAATGTAACTTAGCATAACTGATAGCGTCGACTCAACGTCTACAGTCTACCAGCTGATGCGACACTGGTGGACGCTGTGGCGAACCCGGTCTCGCGCAGTGAGTGGCGGAGAGTTTGTGGTCGGGTAAGCTGGTAGAGTTTTGCAATGAAAAATGTATTATCTGAAGCACAGCCTTGCTCTGTTTTGGAGTGTGAGCTGCACAGAGCTGCTGCAGTTAACATGTGAGGATTTGCGGTGAAGTGTTTTCAGTTAGTCTCATCCACATAGTCCAAAACTGGTTCTGTGTCTGTCTGTCTGTCTGTCTGTCTGGGATTATAGCTACCATATCAGCAGAGCAAGTAATGAACAGCAGATTATAGGGCGGGGACATTTTGAAAAATATTGTGAATTGTGATTAATTGATGATGTTATTAGCATAAAAATCTTTCTGGAGATATCAAATTGCACAGATATGTGGGATAAATGCAAAAAAACATTTATCCCACATATCTTTCAGTCCAGGAATTTCTAATTGAATTAAAGTGAATTAGTTTATCCTTGAGGTAAAAGTGCCACATTTAAAGAGGAACTTCCCTAAACAAGACACAAGGAGGAGGGAAAGCTAAATCATGAAAGCGAAACAAATACAGAATGCTTGAATGCCATGAACCTGCTGAATTATATAAATATTAATATTCTGGTATATTAATATTTTTCTGCCTGAATTTTGTGTTTCCATAGACATAGCCTAACATTTCCACTATAAATTGATGGAGAAAAGGCAGGAATTGGTGCAGAAAAGTTCAACAGAATTCAGAAAATTAAGTGTTTAATGCTAAAAATTAGCTGGGGGAGGACCCCAGACCCCCCATCAGAATAAGTGTCTCGTCCATTGCTAAAGGAAAATCTACACTCTTGGTTATTATGAACTAGCCAATAATATTCCATACATTCTCTAAAATTAAAAGAAATACAGTCTCTGGTTTTGACACATAGATTCTGGGGGGAAGACTCCCCAACACATTGTTTGGTCAACATTAAGCGTTTCATATCTGGAGCTTGGCCTGCTTATCCTGATCTGATCATCATTATTAACTTGGCTTTTCATCTACACACGTGACTGTGGCATGCAGGATTAAAGAGTGATGACCCCGACCCCTGTGGTGGGATATGACACAGTAGGCCTAAATGAACCGACCTCCAACACCGAATCTCACTCCAAACTAAACTGCAAAGTTGGCAGCCCTGATATGGGCATGTTACACATTGCAAGATCTCTGCAATTCATTTGTTCAGTTTATTTACGGAAGCAATTCAGATTTACCAGTATGGCAAACAGGAGAAACAAAATAAAGCCTAATTTTTATACAAGTAATGTTCATAATGGTTGAAATAAACAATTTGATAGTAGCTTATTTCCCATCTTTACTGAGCAAGAGTTTTGTGCAAAAAGGAATTAAAGGTCTGTCCCAAACATACGCAGGGTGAGTTTAGTGATTAAAGCAAATAAAAGCATGGGCTATTTTAAGTTTTACGGTAGTTAGGTAATGTCATATTAACTCTCGGCCTTGGAAGTAATGCTAGGCTATGTATGTGTGACCGGCATGCTAAGGTTAGTGGCTGATGTTAGAACAGAGAAAACCTGTTTAATCTCATCCTCACACTTTTGCTCTTGTGTTTTTGATTTTGGAGAGAAAGAGCAAAAAATCACTCTTAATATTTTTACAATGCACATGGCTTTTTTTAAATTTGTAGGAATCCAAAGCTTAACAGGCCTGCTGTATCTTTCTACAGTTGCTAAGCTGTGAATGGCCAGAATTTCACTGTGACAGCAACCAGAGACCTGACACAAATGAAGCCACGTGCTTTGAACCTTTCCAGCTAATGTCTCCTTGTCCTCCCACGAGCCTGGACATGAGTCTTGTCCTGCACTTAGTCTCGTTGATTCAGCTACCGAACAAATATTCACTGGGGAAAGTGCACCGCTGACATCAGCTCGCAGGCTTGATAGCTAATTAGCCAGTCGGCTGTACCGAGCACTTGGTCAGTTTAGATGCTAAAAGCTGTGGTTCTTATTCTCCAATACCACTGCTAATAAAAAAAAAGCTGTCACTGGTGTGTAAGTAAGTTTGTCTGCTCAGGGGCTCGATCCTTATTGTCTCTCAATAAAAAAAACACTTTTTAAAATAACTTTTTGACTCACTTTATTAGTGGGACTTTTTAGGCTGTGGTCTTTATTTTCCCACCGACAACGCAGCTGAATATCCTTCATCAGAATATCAAAATCTGGCTTACCTTTTCATTGTAGCTTCAAAGATCACAAGATTATGCCATTTCATATAACTGCAGAGATATTGTCAAGTGTACCAGTATATCAGTGTGCTGTATGCTTACAGTATCAATTCAGTCTATATAAGTCAGTTTAGTATGTATTTCACCTACACACAGTTTATAACAGTTTTTAACACAGTTTACAACAGTTTGTTTTCTGTTTGAAACACCTGAGGGCAGATTTATTAGGTTTCTTGCAAATTACTGTCAGAGAATATTTGGATGCAGCAGGCTTTTATCTGAAAGAGCATTTACTAACACGAGTGATGATAAATGAGCACAGCTGCTGCTAATTCCTTTGAATGCACTTCTGCGAATTAATAACTAAAAACACATAAGACATTGTTTAAGTAAATACAAACAATGCTATCTGAGTTAGCATTTAAAAAAGGTGGCGCCATTTTGAGTTCCCATCCACCACTGGATAGGAACTCATCAATATGTGAATTTCATTTGGTGTCAGTTAGCAGAGTTTAGTGATATGTTTGTTGTGACTCAGTTGGCTCTATAAGCTCTTTTAAGTGAACTATAGAAGCCAGCTCATGTCTAACAGGTTATCATCCCCCGACCCCAACTTAGCCACTGACCATATTTTTGCACAGTCTGAACCCCTAAACTATTTAATTATGTTACTGTACATTAACCAACTGTAACCTATAACCTAATGTGTATACGTTGCAAGGTTATTATCGTTTTGGTTTAGTTCTTTTTTTTTTTCATTTAGATTTTTTGTTTTAAATTTCAGTTTAGTTTAATTAGTTTTTAATGTGGGTTTGCTAGTTTAGTTTTTATTTTTGGACACCCTTTTTTAAGCTATCTGAAGCCTGTATGTAGGGGCCCAAACACTACATATATCGTAAGATACAGCACAACACAGGTAAAAACACTATATTCTGCACTTATAGTTAGATGCTAACTGCATTTCCTACCAGTACTCTGCATAATTACAACAAAGTTTAATCTAATCTAATCAGAAGTACTAAATGAAGAACCGTTTGGGAGCCAGAAAGGAACGACGCCATAAGATCTGGCTCCCTTGAAAGAGCCACGGTTCCCATCACTAGCAGGGATGGAATACTCTATACTGCAGCACACCCTCTTAATATTTTAGTTATCCATTTATGCATTCACCCATCCATGTTCGCATTCAGCCATCCATCTTCTATACCTGCTTATCTAGTTCAGATTATCTTGGGTAATTTAAGTATTTTTTTTATTCAAGTCTCAGGTTTTGTTTGATAGGTTTCCTTCGACAGGTCATTCAAAAATAAAAGAACCAGAACAATTCAAAGACTCCAAGGTTAAAGTCTGAGTAAATAACCCCAATCAACCCCTTCTCTTAAAGTAACAAGTGTTTAGGCCCCAAACACTCCACTCCAGAGCTTGGTTTCTGGCTTATAAACTATGTATGATTCCTCCTTATCTGCCTCAGGCTTGCTTGTCCTGCTCCAATAAATAGTTCATCACTTCAGTTGCTGTTGTATTCCAGCCATCTATTTTCCTGCCTTTTTACGACAGACCTGGTGACAGCACTGCAAAGCGCTACCTTTGCCCAAGGACACAGTGTGACAATAAGATTAGGGAGCTGTGCCCGGGGGCTAAGTGAGTTGAGTCTGTTGCATGACTCTTTATGCTTGTGTGTGTGTGTGTGTGTGTGTGTGTGTGTGTGTGTGTGTGTGTGTGTTGTGTGTGTGTGTGCGCTTACCCCGTTGCTGTGGCAGCGCGCAATGCAAGTCTCCAGCTCGGTAAAAGAGGCATTCTGGCATCTGCGGTCTCTGCACACCTGTGGCAACACAAGCAGATCACATACTGTATTAAAGATTACAGTGCATTCACACAGACAGACAGATAGATAGACAGACAGACAGACAGACTTTGATCGGCCTTCTTCCAGTACCCTTGGGCTTTGGAACCACCTGGCTGCCTGAGGAGACTGGAAAAGCAGCATCAGTATCCTGTTTTAAATCACTTCCAAAATCACTACTTTTTACTGACTTTTACAGCTTGTAAGGATGTTTATTTGTTTTGTTTAAAGAGCTTCTTATTCTTTTTTGTTGGACCGGAAACAGTCAATTTATTGCGCTCATCACAGCCACCAGACTCCTTTGATAAAAAACAGTAAATTTACCTCACAAAACATTTGCTGGTACCGGAGCTGCTGGTCTACCGGAGTTGCTGGTCTAGCGCTGCCTCTGTCAGTTAGCTTGTTTGTGTTATTGTGTGACTTTGGTGTTTTAAAGGGTTAATAAGACCCACAATAACACAAACTTACCGACTGAGGCAGCGTTGGCTCAATCGGTATTTTTGATAAGGTAGTCTGGTGGCTTTGACAAGAGCGATATAGCGACTGTTTCCGGTTAAACAAAAAGGATCTTACTTCTAAATCTCTCTCTGGAAGGATCCTTTACATAATATTATCAGACACTCATAATAACGATCTAAGTCTATCAGTGGTAAAATAAAGCGCTTTGGTGGATCTACTTTGACGGGGATCAATTGCCCCAATTGACCCTTTGCTAAGCCACGCCTCCGTTAGTTACTGTCGCTAAGTCCGACAAACTGTCGTACCTGTCGGACTTTTATCACGAGGCTGCCACCATCTATTACTGCTCTCCCAGGAGAAATATCGTCTAACTTTTGGAAAAAGCAGTTGCATTATACATTTGAGTGAACCACCACATTACCTGACAACTGAGAGGACAACGATTAACACTGCTGCTGTAAAGCACAGTAGGGTTAATTAACGTTGCATTCAGTATCAAGTTAGGTCAAACATTAGGAAGAATTCACAGCCTAGGGTCAATTGACCCTTTGCTAAACCCCAAACATGCAGCTGGCCAAGTACGGCGCAGAATAGGACTCGCTCTCACTGAGCTTTCATGGCTGCGCTCCATTGACCTGTATGCAAAACTAGTAGTTTTCTAGCTTTTGTTGCTGTATTTGTGGTCAAAGCTGTTCCTGGAGCAGTTACAGTCACTACAAAGAGAGGTTGAAAAGACAACTACAGTTTATTCCCTTTCCAAAACCTAAAACAAATCCAGATGATTTCCAAGTTGAAAAATACAGAAGTTACCATAGTTGTCATTTTCACTGGGGACCCTGGGGACGTGTCCCCACCACTTTGAAATGGCTGATTTTGTCCCTATCATTTTTTAAAATCATAATCTTTAGAAAATGAAAGGTTTATTTGCACATTACGAAAACATGCAATGCAATTAAAATATAGAAGAAACAAATGTGCATTGTCCAAAAAAAGGAACTTAAGCTAACAAAAAAAAAACAAGCTACTGATTATAAAATGACCCAAAAATGTGAACTTTAACAACTTCTTGACAGAGTTTCTTTCTGGCCAAGTTTCCGTTCTCTCTCTTTGAACATGACAAAAGAGGAGAGACTGAATCAGGCCTACGTGTGTGTCGCCTCAGCAGGGATGATATTACATGTAAAAAGCTGATCTACAGGAGAAACAGATCTGAAAGCAGCACAGAATGCCTGAGAGCAGCACTGGCTCGATTCTGTTATATTTATATATTTTGAAATGTCACCTGCCACCTCAATTTTGTGTCTCCTTTTACATAAATAAAAACATTTCCACCATAAATTGGTGCAGAAACGTTCCCCAGAATGCAGGAAATTTAGTGTTTAAAGATCAAAATTACATAACAGTGGTTCTCAATCTTTTTTGGGCCAGCGCCCCCCTATCCATTATCCAAGTCCCTTACGGCCCCCCATCATAAAGATGTTGGCTATTTGCCCTGAATATTGTTGATTACAATTGTTATAAAAACACGGGGAAAAAAAGCAAATTTTGAATGGCAAAATACAGATTTATTATTTTCCCGGGGAAGAAGAAAGCTATTTAAATAGTAATTATGTTTAATTAAAAAGTAATTGTCCCCTAGAAGACTCTGAGATACTTCATTTCCTGCATTCTGATGAACATTTCTAGTGGAATAGAATGCAGGAGGCTCTCAGGCATTCCTATTTGCTTTTAAAAATGTTTCTCCTGTAGATCAACTTATTTAATATCGTCCCTGCTGAGTAAACACACATGATTTAGTCTTCCCTCCTCTTTTGTGTCTTTTGTTTGGGTAAGTAAGCTCTTTAAATGTGATTCTGGCACATTTTCACCAAAACAAAACTAACCGAAAACACCTATATCAGCCTCTCATCACAGGCTGCGCCTCACTATTTGACATTACATTTTTATAGCCTATTAAAACTCATGTCATGTATCCGCTTGGGCACGAAGTGGCTGCGAAACACAACGCGAGGTGGGTCCATTTCACAGCACTCGCTGGTTCCTTGAAGTGGATGAAGTTGCTTTAAAGGGGAAATCCGACAGCGGAATAGCCTTCTTATAAATGTGTAACCACTGCGATAACAATGCGTTCATTGTGTATTCTTCACATAAATCAACGTGTTACCGCGGTAAGACCAAGAAACAGGGCGTCCATTTTCCGAAGATTACACAGTAAACGTCTCATGGGTGCAAGTTTACAGATGATACTCTGACTTCCTGTTCCCATGAAGGGAAGCACTTGACACAACACTAAAGAGAAGAAGATTTACAAACACACCGTCTTGTCTAGTCGCAATGGAGAAAACTGGCAGGTTTTAATGTTGCTTTTTTGAATGCCCCTTGGGCGTTGACAAACACTGCTTTAAAACATCGTTAAAGGCTCTTTTTGTCTCGTTCTCGTGGACTTGTTATCGTGTTATCTTGATGTCTCTCAAGCTAAAGCTGATGATACACGGGGCAACTTTTTGAGCAATGTTGCTGGGCAATCTTGCTAGCGGCAAGTCCGCCTGTGTTTTGAATGGATAGCGGCAGTGCGGGCCGGGTGGCGGAGTGGTGTGGGAAAGGGGATAACAGTAGTAATCTTTACTCATTACCATTGACGGCAAGGTTGCCCTGCACGATTGCTCTAAAAGTTGCTCTGTGTATCATCAGCTAGGTGTCTCTTCACACCCCTAATCTGAGCCCCTATGGACCCCACCACTTTTCAACACAAAGTGACGCCCTTGGAAGTTACCCTTTAAGTCATGTGACTCAAATCTACCACTCTACTAAGTGTAAAGATTAAAACATAACTGAATTATAATACAAAAGAAGTATCCAAGGAACATTGAAACTGACAAACACAAAAGTAACTAGTAAAATTTTAATTCCAGCAGGTGTATAGCTAGTATCTAGCTAACAGGGCTAGCGGTTCTCCCTGCTTTCACTCTTACCTAGCCGTATCATGACTTCAGATGTGGAAACACACAGAAATGAGATTGATATCAAACCTCTCATCTCAATCCCAGAAAGAGACAAAATAACCTCTTTTTTTTTGCTGTATAATGTGTAGAAATAATCACATAATTGGCTGTGAATGTGATCTGGGTTAGGGTTAAAAACAGCAGTAAAAAGTACATTTTTAAGTCTTTTCGGAAGCTTCTCTTGCAAACTACAGGTCTAATTCATCACTTTTTATGCAGCACTTCATCACTGAGTTGCATTAGCACTAACATTAGTGGCTGCATTAGTACTGTATCTCCTACTCTGCCGGTTGTTGTTGTTGCTTTACTATTGTTAGCAGGGGAATCAATTCAGTGCGGCTGAATGTGTGACTGTGTGATTAGAAGCAGCAGCTTTGTGCTATGTGTGCATTTATTGCTGCAAAAAAGGCCCGTTCAATTTGATGACTCAAAATTAATCATTGTGGATGGCAGACAATATTCTCTGCTGCCTATTTATAATATATTACTCATGCAGCACTATTCAGTCCATACAGCGCAGCCTGCACAATAGCTGAAATGGAATTCAAGTGGCTGGAAGGTGCTGCAGAGGGAAAGCAATACAGACAGCAGAGAAATAGAATTTCCTGCTAGACTGGAGAAGACTGCTTATTACTCTGTGAGAATTTTCATATATACATTTATGAAAATATGTATTTCACATGCATAATTCAGCCCTTACTTTAGTATGATTTCCGTATGCGTCCGTCTGTGGGTTTATTTAGAAATTTACATTCTATTTAGCATGACTTGCAACCCAAATCAGTAATACAAAAAGAGCCTTACACAAACACCTGAAACCGGACAAACCTCCTGGGTCCCTGTGACATTTAGTTTTGAAGTATGAAGTGGGCTAATATAAAACCCTGACAATTTATTCAGAAGGAGAATAATAGTGAATGGGAATACAGACATCTACTATCTTATATTCTAACTACTAATTATATTATCTCTGCACAGGTTCATCCAACATCAAGTCTACGAGCCTGTCCAGGAAACATCAGTGGTCTTCAAATGTTGTCAAAATCAATGTTGCCAATTTTCAAGTAAGAAATTGAAAATACTAACTAACTTGAAGGTTCAGTGTGTAAATTTTAGTGGCATCTAGCGGTGAGGGTTGCAAACTGCAACCAATGGCTAAGTCACCGCTCACCTTCCCCTTTGCAAGCGCATAGGAGAAGCGAAGGTGACCAACGTGCTCTGTCTTGTGCTAAATAATGTGTGGGCCTCCATTTGTCCAAATTTCACTTCTCTTCTTATGTCTAATAAACCAGACGACTACTGTTACTGCGACTTCTACCAGTACTTTTTCTTCTTCTTTTATTTTCGTACGTATTCAACATAGTAACGAAACGCTCTCTGTAAAGCGGTTTGTTTGGGCTACTGTAGAAACATGGCGGTGCAACATGGCGACGTCCATGTAAGAGGACCCTCGGTGTGTGTAGATAGAAATGGCTCATTCATAGTTACAAAACATAGTTATGTATATTACATTGCATTTCTGCCAACAGATCCTCCTAAATATCACACACTTAACCTTTAAAGCTGCATTTGTATCATTTGATGCAGCAGAACAAACTGTAAACACAACACTTCGTTATGACTAATGTGTTATCAAACTGCTGCCTGCTTTCACAACCAGCAGGCAAAGAGCCACACTCATTAAAAACGTTAGCTATAGCCTACCTGCTGTTGCATAACTCTTTTTTTTTTGCCAGCTACTTCATCAAAACCAAAAACAAGCTATCTTTGGTCCAGTACAGACAGCAGCTTGTGGAAAGCAGGTCAATTATATGTGTTATTCTAAGTCTGTTCTAGTCTGGCTTGACAGTCGTCACACAAAATCAAACATTGTGTGGTGGTGAAGGACTCTATATTCATTTATTATCCATTTCTTATAAATGAGCAAGGCAAAGTTTTTGTCACAGGATTTTGGTATTTGCCTACCAATGCAACTGTAATCATAGCCTACCTGTGATTACCGTACGTTGTCTCTGTATTTACTCAGTTGTTCACGATGTTCTCCGTCTTGACTGCTAAATCTAAAAACTCAGTTTGTCTGGTCAGTACATTGTCGCTGTGCCGCATATACCCGTTTCCAATAAATATACATAAATAAAACCAGATTTCTGCTAGTCTCCAGGTCTATCCCAAGCTTTACTTGTGGAATTAGCATAAATTAGCTACATCTGATATAATGTGCTGCTGTTGATGGTTGTCATTTTAACCGACAAAACTGTGCTCAGCCCTGACTTAAAATGTGAAGCTGGAATGTTTTGTACACTGCTTTCTGCTGATAAAACAGAGCAGGGAGGAGAAAAAGATTCAATTATAGATGAAAGATGAGTTTGGAACTTTCAGATTTTGTGGCCTGTGTCACACCAAACTATCTGATCTACTGTTCAGGTAAACTGTTGGATTATTCAATTATGCAATAGTTATTATAATAATTAAAGTAATCAATTAATTGATAGACTCTTATTGTGGTCCAGCCTGGTGTAGACCTACTTTGCCATCTCCACACTTGGTGCCGGTCATGACAAGACCGGGGTCGGGCAGGTCTCCCTGGCCGTCCTGGGTGCTGTAGACGTAGGTACCGCGGCACTTGACCTCGATGCCGTCTGTCTTGATGGTGGTGTCGATGGACACAGCGTTGGTGCCTTTGGGCTTCTTGGCAGCACTGTGGCACTGGATCTTACCACACTTAGCATCCCTGGGCAGAGATCCAAGCAGACACACAAAAAAACATTTAGTATTTACTTTTTAACGGCAGGCAGCTCGGAGCAGCAGGTGTAGGGATAGACTGATTATCAGTTTACCAATATTTATCAGCCACTGTCTGACTTCTGTCAGTCAATCTTTACTGTGCATTACCACCTCATCCAGCACATGATGGATGGCATAATTTATCATTCAAACTCCATCTGGCCTGTACAGCCTCTGACTGATCTCAGAACTCACAGGCATAAAGCCTCTGGATAAGCATACTTAGTTATCTTGAATAGATGTGTCTTAACCTCAATTTGAGCCATCCAGGAAGAAATTGTGTCCACTGCATCTGCACTTTGCACTGACTGTAAATGCAGTCTTGAGACTAAAATGTGTTTTATTTCTTCATTTTCATTCTTTCATACATTGATTACATTCCAAGTACACAGTAAACACAGTAGAGAATTGTGTCCGTTTTTCATGGAGATTAAAACTGTTAAATACGCACACACACACACACACACACACACATATGTATCCTACCATGAGGAAGACAAATGCAGGGGATTACAGAATGATTGGCAGAAAGAGGCTGCATGTAGATTATTCCGATGTCTTAACAACAAGCAGCATTTACACATCCTCTAATGAGCTCTCTGACTCAGTGGCCATTAAACACTCTGATGACTCCTGCGGGACTCCATAATGGATGTGGGCAGTGGTGGATCATATGAGGCAGCAGTCAACCACCTTAATCCACAGCTTCATTTACATAGCTAAATGGCTAATTCGGCTGCATTAATTAGCTCTGGCACTGTGCCACGGAAACCGCCTCTCAGAGGCCTGTGTGCAAAGGGCCCGACTCTGTGTTTGAGTGTGTGCGTTGGGATGAATGATGAAACACTCACTTTAGCTAAAACGTGCTTAACAATCCAGCCCCACTGTGCTGTGATTGGCTAGTACTCTACTACTAGTAGTACTCTACGTTACTTTGATGCGTCCTTGTGATTGGATGCTAGCTGGGAGCATGATTTGCTGAGATGCAACTGTCCCCGATGTACCAAGCTATCTAAAATCGTGTAACACGTGGATTAGTGGTTTCATGTTACTTGTGTTTGATATGTGTACATTTGTAAGGGGTGGGGCATTAGGGAAAGGAGTCAGGAGGGGAGAGTGAGAGCGTAGCCGCTTTCATACAGAAAGCATATCCGCATAAATGTCGCATTAGGTTCTTCACACTGAACCAAAGTTTGCAGCTTTATCCCGTAAGGTCTTCATCCCGCAATCATGCGTACTTTCACATAGCTGTCGGCTTTATAGGAACCAGCGGCGTGCCCCGGCGTGTCAGCTGTGGCTTTTAACAAACACATCGTCCCGTCTCTCTGTCTTGTGTCTGTCACCAACTTTCCCTGTTCAGAGGTGGATAAAATCTGCTCTGCACCTTTCAGAAAGTGCAGCAAGCCGGCAGATTTGTACAATGCCTCCGCTGAAATAAGGCAGAGTGAAAGCTGTTAGTGTTAGGAGCTAATTGTACAAAGTTGTACTTGGAGTGTTGTTAGATTTTAGCTGGTCGTTGGGTCCAGTCAGAGTCTCACACACTGTCAGATCTTCTAATGGTCCTGCTGTCCTCCCCAGAGATGATCCATAGGCTATATAAAAAAAGTTGATCCCACAAAAGCAGTGATGCTTTTTGAGTGATAAGATTTAAGTTGAATGATTAATAAGCATCTTGTAAGTTTAGAAAACAATTTACTGTTTTGTTTTAAGTACATTTAACAGAAATAATATAATTTTGCTTCAAATTTTCACTCTGGCCTCTTCTTTAAGTTTGTATTTGACATAATACCTTACAATTAAAAGGACTAAAACAAATGTATGTGGCACAAAAGGCAATTTATTATTTTGGTCGGTAAAATTAAGTTTGTCTGGTGGATTTTTTCATCTGCCAGCCACCTTGTCAGGAGCCCCCTGGTCACTAGTGTTCCTAGCAAGATCAACCGCCGAAGCTACCATCTAATCACAAAGATGCTTTAAAGTTATGAGTAATAATAATTATTACTTTATTTTTGGGAAAATACATTTTTCACTCTGATTTAAACTACTACTCCCAGCTTTAATGAATCTACGACAGGACTACAATCATAGATTCATTAAAGCTGCGAGCAGAACAAGCTGAAAACACAAAGTCTGACAGAACACGGCCTTTACGTTACATTACATTCATTCACTTAGCTGACGCTTTTATCCAAAGCAACTTACAATTCCTATATATGGTGGGGTCGCTCGCCTCTGAAACAACTAGGGTTAAATGTCTTCCTCAGGGACACATTGGTGTCTCACAATGGATTCAAACCCAAGTCTCTCACACCAAAGGCATGTTTCTTAGCCACTGCTCCATCACCCCACCCCATAGTATCTACTATAAAGTCCTTGTATATACTATATAAAAGTATAGTACAGTATACTGAATACTGTATGAACCATATAAAAAAAGAACATATGCTTCTCTCTGTGCTGTTTAGGAAATACACTCTGGGTCGTATAACAGATTATGTATTAAATCACCGTCTTTTCGAGTGTTATTGGTCCTATCCATGTGAAATCTTTAATCAAACAGGAGCGTAGCCCGGTATTGTATTGTACAGCGTAGCCCGTGCTTTGTTATGTGTGTTATGATTTGTCAGTATCACCAGCGTTTCCTACCTTTTGTCACACCTCATGTAGTTTCCATGTTCATCTTTCCCACAGTTCCCAAAAGCGTTCCCTGCTGCGTTGACATCTTCAAAGCAGGCGTCATGGGCCGGTCGGGCTCCTGGAAACGCAACGTATCACGTTAGCCCTCTGAAGTCAGCCTGTGGCTTAGAGGTACAGCGGGTCCCCCACTAATCAGAAGATCTGCGGTTTGATCCCCGTCAGCTCTGCTGAGATATCTGAATCCCAAATTGCTCCTGAAGGCTGTGCATCGGTGTGTGTGAATGTATTAGTTTGAGTAATCTTGCATGGTGCCCTCCGCCATCAGTATATAAATGTGTGTGAATGCGACATGTGGTGTAAAGTGTTTTGAGTGGTAGATATCTAGAACTCAGTACAGTCCGTTTACAATTTCTATTAAGGCTAAAAATATTACTAATGTTCTCCCTCACAGACAACAGATGTTTTTGTACTGACTCACGAGGTCTTGGCAACAGACTGACAGCTAATGCTGGTCTCACCTGCCTGTCTATTGTAGACATGATCATGAAGATAGTGGCCGCCGTACACACCGCTACAGGAAGAGAGGCTAAGAGATGTGTTGCAAATATGAGACTAAGAACATTCAGACATTTTGGGAAATATGCTTGTTTGGTGTCAAAGCCAGAGTCTGATGAAAAGATCAATATCAGTTTCAAACACTAGGTGTTCAATCAGTCATCTGTCAGATGGGTTTTGCTCACAGTGGAGTTTCAACAGAGGTAAAACATGGCAACTCCACTCTGGGGACAGCAGTTTTCAGATGCTGTGCGTAGAGTCATTACAATAGCTCAGAAGCTAACGCATTCTAAAACAACACAGTCTTATCTATTTCTGTTACTGCATGAGTTACATAAGCACATAGCTTTTAAATAAGACAGCTTTGTGGGAAGGTGAAACTGCTACACCTAGATTAAACTAGTTACTATTAGTTTAAGCTAGAGGGTAGAGTACATAATAGAAACACCTCTCTTTATAATGCAATACAGTTTAACACCGTCACAAAGTACAATGACCTCAGCAGTCTTCTGAGTGTTCACTGAACATTTCCAAATGCATAGCAGTCTTACAGGACAAAGACATCACTGACAAAGACTGTAAATGGAAGCTGAAAAGTACGTCAGAGTGTTAAGGCAAAAAGGCGGGGAAGGAAATCTGATATCTTTACAAAGAAAATTTAAATAATTTGAGAGAGGATATTTTCTTTATAAAAATAAAGTTGTAATCTTAGAATGAAATGATTTATTTTATTGTTGTATCTTATTTCATCCTCATAATGTTTGGACTTTTTTTTTTTTTTACATTACAACTGTGTTCTTATAACATCATGTCTTTTCTGGAACTATCTGAAAATGCTTCTTAAAGTGGCACTAAAACTGTCACAGGAAAGCATAGTTTTTAGCCAAAAACTAATTAAAAAGAAAAAGCAGGACAATAAAATAAGATGATGCACATTAAAGTCAACATGTCGCTCTTATCTGCTGTGCTGCTGCCATGCTTGTGAATGCAGCCTTCACATCTGAGAGGGAAAAATAACAAATATGTCTGGCTTTGATGAGTGCTTATTTTGACAGACTAGTCTCCCGTTATTCATTTTATTAATCAACTCTGACATACAGTCCAGTATGGCTGTTGTTAAATCTGTTAGCTGTTACACTGCACAAAGCGATTTAAATCCCAAAACAACAACACTGCCCTTTATCTGCACTGATAAATCTCTTTTTAGGCCGTTTAAAACGAGCACTGGTCTGTGGGCATGTACTGGTCTGTAATACTGAGGGAGCTGGTAGAGTGTATGGTCCATATTGTGTGGTTCAATACCGTAGCCCCAGAGCTGCAGGCACTGCTGTTCATGGGTGAGGCACATGCCGTTGTAGCAGTAGGCCAGTCCGTACTGACAGGAGGAGCCGTCCAGCAGGTAGACGTTGGCAGGACAGTAAGGAGAGGCCCCGGTGCAGTACTCTGGCAGGTCACACGCCCCCGCTGGCCCCCGGCACATGGTACCTGCCTGCTTTAGCTGCCAGTGAGAAGAGAGGGAGGGGAGAGCACAAGAAATCTGAAACAACACAAAGATCTCAGAGGGATGAAGTGTTTCTTGTAGATGGGCCAATATTTCTTTGTAAAAAAATATGATCTTAATTGATGTGTGAGTTTAAATGGTGAATATCCCCTGGTAAATTTCCATTTAATAAATCATCACAAACTAGTGACATTCCAACAAGCCTGGTTGCTTCATTCAAAACAAAATTAATACCGTGTGTGTTAGAGAGAGAGAGATAGAGTGGAAGGAGGAAGAAGCCTGTTAGCTCATTTTTGCCCAATAGCTTCAGAGCAGGTTATTTTAGCCACGGCAGGAAAAACGTCAGAGAATATGACAACTGATACATCTTTACAAACTGTTGTGTGTCAGCTTGTTCAACCTGTAATTTCATTTAGGTTTGCTCATTTCAGGAACTGCACTCAAAACATGGACTTGGTTGATGATAATTATTCTATGGTCATAATGTAATATATTTAGATTGATGATGGCATTGTGTCCTGTTTATCCTGATGTTTTAATGTAGCATCTACATGTCTCCGCTGTTGTAAAACACTTCGAGACAAGGTGCTGTTCAATAAGGATCTCTACTCATACTATTGCAAATTAGTTATGCGTTGCTCCACATGTATGTATCACTCCTTAGCCTGTTTCGGTCTCAACCAACGAAAGTATCTGGCTCTGTACGCTACTACCGCTGCTGAGCAGTGTACAGAGGTTTTGTCAGAGCTTCTGCACTGAGCACAGCTGCCTGCTGCTGTTGGTCAGAGGAGAGTAGGCCAGAAAACTAAAACAATGAGTTAAGGCTGTGGCAACCGGCAGTGCTTGTAGAAGCAGCAGCCGATAGCTCCTTTAAACTCTGCTGCAATTTGTTTTTTTATCTTTTTTTTTCTGGCTTCATTGCCGAAACATTTGTTACCTCTGACATAAATAGAGCCATTGGAAAATGGAGACGGGGTTTTGGGATTAAATAGCAGCAGACCAGGTTCCACCCGGCCCAAACAACCAGACCAAGCGACATAAAAACCTTTCATAGTGCAGCTTTAGGGGGAATTTTAAAATGAATTAAAGAGGTAACAAATCAACCTAAAAATGAAATAGCAGCAGTGGCAGTAGAACTGTAAGAAACAATGCAAGACACTAAAACACGCTCAAATATGAAACGTGTATTTCTGTGTAAAACATATGAGAATACTGATCTATTCCATATGCAGCATGAAAATCATGGAAAACAAAGAATAGTTAGAAGACATAAGAATAGTTTCTCTTCTGCAGACAGTGCATCATTTATTTCCATCTTCAGTATTTAGTTTCTTCTGTCAGGTTAAAGCTCAGTAGAATTTGGGTTCGCAGTTCTGGGTATTACAGTGGGATGTCAGGCTGCACATTAGAACAGTGAGATGAGAGCAGAGACGGAAAGTGTAGGTGTGATGTGAAGACGACAAGCCCTGTTGCGATGGACGCTGACACACGCTGAGGGTACAGTAAGTCAACACGCTGACACGATGACTGACAGTGAATTAATGATGCTGAGAGACTACTGCAGGCGAGGTGAGCTCCCTCCTACGCCTGCACATGTGTATGTGCGCGTTTCTTACTTTGCAGCCCTCGCAGCACACTCCATGGGCACACTGAGCCTCCTCCTTTAACGTGCAATTATTGGCATTGCAGCAGTCGTTGGTGCATTCCTGCAAACAGACACACAACACACACACTCTTGTTATCACAACTAAGTGAACACAGCACAGAATTCCCTAAATGTACAGGCCCAATCCCAGTCAACCGTAGTTCACGTCCTCTTCAACCTCATCAGACAGTACCTCTTCCTAACGCAGTAGCTCTCTCTTTACTGAGGGTTTAAAAGAAAAAGGTTTAAATGTTTTTTAAATGGTCTTATTAATGTTTATACATGATTTAATAATACATTGCATATCGGTTTCAAATCCATTATAAAAAACAACCATGAGTTATGAATGTTATTAAGACATTAATCAAGTGAAACATCAAGTCAACAGTGATTAAGGTTATTAATACATTAATAAAGGGTAATAAATGTGAAGTCAGGAGTCACAAATGTTAAAGAGGTCATATTCTGCTTTTTGGCTTTTTCCCTTTCCTTTATTGTATTATATATATATTTTTGTGCAAAGTGAAAAAGCCCAAAGTCAGCCCCAAAGGGAGTTACCATCTGCCACAGAAAACTGCTCCTGAGCTGCCTGAAAACAGCTCAATTGTAGTCCAGCCTTCACTTCTGTAACCTGCGTCACACGCATCATAATGCTGGTCTAGCAACTATTGTGGCACGCCCTCAAAATCACTGGTGGAGAAACACACTGAGCTGCAGCACGCAGTGAAAAGGTGTTCAGTTGCTGCGGTTTTGTCCATCTTCTGCCGGCGTCAACTCAAAGTGGAAGCGTTTTAGCAGCGGAGCGTTCAGCTTGCCCCATGTGGGTGAAGTGTTGTTAATTTGTCCTTTCTAGATAAAAGCGTTTTGTAAGCCGTTCAGGTCTGTGCTAGGCTACATAGCCAAAAGTAGGAGCATTTTCAGAATAAGAGTGTTTCGTCTGACTGATTCTACTGAATTGTTCAGATTTTGTTGATTTCTCGTCCTTGGTTTTATGCTTTTGTGTTCCATGGCCTACGTAGTTAAATTGTAAATTTTGTGCTTTAACTGTGTTTATATGATCAGAAGTCTGCACAGGGTGTTTTATTTTGAAAATCATGCAAATCAATCTAGGGCGACATCAAATCGATACGTTGTACATTTTTCCATGATACTGTATCGATATTCCAGCCCATCATATCAATACTTATCTTAATCTAATCTTAATAAAAAAATAGCGCTTTGACGGTTAGCTCAATGCTAACATTTAATGGAAATCTCCATTAACATGCAAACGGACATTAGCATAGTGATCGCGAAAATACAATCTTAACATAAACTACACATACTGTGCAAATACTTAATACATGTTTCCTGAGCTCTCAGTGAAATAAAACAGAGCTGATGGGGTGGTGATGGGGCAGTGGATAAGACAAATGCCTCTGGTGTGAGAGACCTGGGTTCAATTCCCCACGGTGACCCATCTATCAATGTGTCACTGAGCAAGACACTTAACCCCTAGATGCCCCAGAGACGTGCGACCTCTGACATATATAGTAATTGTAAATCGCTTTGGATAAAAGCGTCAGCTAAATGAATAAATGTAAATGTAAAATGTAAATGCTAACTTCACTGTCTTGATCTGCTACTCTACTGCTTCCGCCCTCCACACATACCAGCTACAGCAACCCTAAAGTGTCAAAACTCAAACCCAAAATTCCCAGTGGCCTAAAATACAGGTATCAGTAGGAAGAGAAAGGGCAGCACAATGCTGTGTTTAGTTATTAATATAATGTGATGTACAGATTAGACTTAGGTCGTACACAGCATTTTGTATTTGCAGTAAAAAAAAATAAATCAGTAAATTTGCATTTTATGTGGCTCTTATGAACAAATGTTTTGATAATAATTTTTCATAGTTGCTCTGTAGTTTTATTTACAGACTGAGCAGAATTGTGCTGGTTTCTAACAGAAAAAACTTTTCACGGGCATTTTGTATTGATAGATAGATATTGTTATGTTTCACTTTGGGATTGTCAAGTGATATATCAATTATCGCAGAATTGCTGTATCGTGATATTATCGTTATTGTGAGCTGCGCATCATGTATCGTTTCGAGAAGTATCCTGCGATTCAAACCCCTAAGCCACATCATAGTTTTGATGGTGTCTCATGCTGTAATGATCCATGAGATGTTTTATCTAATACACAGAGGCTGTGTTCAAAATGGAAGACAGCTGCCTCAGAAGGCCTCACTTTCAAGTGAAGGCAGCTTACATTAGTTTCGAACAGCCTTCTAAGGCAGCACTTAGGGAAAAGTGTGACGTCAGTACGCCGACTGTCAGAAGAGACGCTAGCCTTAGCATAAGCTAACTAGCTATTGAAAAGCCAAACAGCTAACAAGCACCTCAGAAATCAAACTGAACAAACTTGGTTGGTTACAGTCACGGGCTGATATTATAGTTCAGTGTTTAGTTCTCGCTAGATTTTCAAAAATTGAAGAGAGAAAACTACTAAAAACTTTTTAAAAACGTATAATTATGTACAAATTCGGCTTGTTTGTCCGCCATCTTGACCAGTTTCCAAAGCTCTGGTGGCCACAGCCACGCTGCTTTATGGGTAATAGCCAGCATCAAGTCAGCACTGATGCTGCCTTCAAAACTGGCATCTCAGGAGACAGGAAGCGATCTCGAACAGCACTCGATGCCTCACTGTCCTGTTAGACACCTTCTGAGACAGCAGTTTAACCTGTTTCGAACACAGCCAGAGTTTTAGCTTAACTTAAAAAAAAAAAAAAAAATCGCAAATGGAATAGCACATGTAAATATTATTTCATTTCATATCATCCACAAACCTGGCATATTGCACATATTTGTTGTTAATTGTTAATCGCTGTTGTTCTATATTTTTATATTTTCTCAATTTCTATATTCATGTTCACAATACTCTCTTCTGTTACTAAAGCACATATAAATATCTACAACGCTGTTCTTTCTCTGCAAATAGTTTTTATTATTTTTTCCTATTCTTTTATTATTCTTATATAACTTGCATTTGTTTATTCCATATTTATATATTTCTACATTTATTTACGTCAGCTGTATGTTTGTCTACATGTAGAATCTTATTACCAAAGCAAATTCCCCATATTTGTAAAACACTACTACTACTGGCAATAAAGCTCCTTCTGATTCTGATTGTGACTCAGGTTGCTATTAAATGAATTCTGTCCAGCTGCCCTGCAGCACTCATCGTCCAGAAGGGCAGAGCTCAAACACTGCATTGGAGGGCTCTAAAAATTAACAGACAAACCTTTTTATACGGGGAAGCTTATAAGAAAGTGTTACTCATCAAACACACACTCACTCATTAGACACTTCTGAGTAGCAGTTCCAAGACGACAGATGATTGGCAACTGTGACCAACAAACCGCAATTTCCACAGATGTTGGCGCGAAGAAGAAAAAAAAAGATCCAGGTGACTTTGCTGCTGCTCTTGTGTCGTACACAAAGACGACATCTCTCGTTGCCATGGCACCCTCTGCCAAGCCACGGTTACACTCAAAACAAATGTGGGAGTTGACTTGAGCAAGAGAAAAAAAGCCAATTATAGCAGCCAGAAGGAACGGAGAGGGGATTATGGGTGAACGCAGCTACAACAACAACAACAACAACAACAAAGGCACCGAGTTGTTTGGAGTGTGATTTTCATTTGGAACAACAAGACTGAGCCAGTGTTTGAATTCTGAAACTGAAATGTCTCTCTGTGACTTTAGGCACTCCCACTTTCTGTACATCGCTGACTTACTAGATAAATAAAATTACTGTTACTATAAAAATACTGGTGATAGTAAAAGATTTGGTTTTGAAAGGATTCTGACTTTCTTTCATGAAAATCAAGAAAAAGAGAATTGCATGAATGTATGTACGCAATGCGCACCATACATTTAACACCGGTGGGGGGAATCACAAGGTGCGACCACTAAGCAGCCTTCTGTAGTTTGTCTCATTTGCAATGCTAAGAGCAGGTGGCCTGTCAGCTGCCTGAGCGACTGTCAGCTCTGCTCTGAGTGGGAGTCATAACAAACAGCCCTGTCAGCGGCGCTGCTGATGTCAGCTACCAATTTGCTTCCTCTGTTTTCAATTTGCTCTGCTGCTTAAACCGAAGGAGGTTTACTTAACCTTTGAGCGCAAACACTTCATTCTGATGTGTGGAAACTTTCAGCAGCCTCTCGGCTGTGTCGCACAAAAGAAATGCAGAGCACACTCATGATGAGGCTGCAATGACGCTGCACTACGTGGGGAGAAACAGCTGCTTTCTCCACCAGTGACATCTAAAAATGAACAAATACATGAAATACTTCATGTTATAAGTCACGCACTTTATATTTTATGAAAAATGTTTTATGGATTTTGAAACGCCTTTCCTTTCCATTCTTTGGCACTACAATTCCCCTCATGCTTTGGGTGGTGCAAACAGGAAGTATAATGTTGCCACAGAGTCAGCAAGTGAGCTGTAAGTTTTACATCAGCCTTTGCTTAACAAATAATCTTAAGTCAAGGTGCGCTTCCTAACATCTCACAGTCTTCCAGCAGCAAATACAGTTTGCAAACTCTGAAAAACGCTGGACCTTGAGTTTAGTTTTTTTCTTTTGTCAAACTACTATTTCCAAGAACAAGAATGAACTTTCACTCTCATGTTCGTATTGACATTTTAGAGCCGATCAGTAGATCAGCGAATGGCAGCAACTCATTCTACAGAGAAAAATGTTAAAGGAAGACTTAATTTCTGTCAGAGAGTGATAGATGTCAGTCTCATGTGTGTTCGTTAGGAACAGAGCTGGAGTCAGGATGTGGTTAGCCTAGCTTAGGATAAAGACTAGAAGCAAGGGGAATGAGCTTGCTTGGCTGGTAAGCAATACCTCTAAAGGTAATGATTGACAATTTGATTGATTTGTTGTTTTCGTCTTGTTTGTTTAACCCTCACAAAAACAGAAATGTAAAAATTGCGATGTCTGGTTTTAGAGGGAGTTACGTACTGGAACTATTTCTTGCCAAACAACAGTCGGGCGCAGTGACTGTGTGCAGCTTCCTGGATTTACAAAACTACAGAACAGTTCCTTTCACAATAATAAAGTGATCTTGGGTTTTCTTTGCAAAATCTTGATATGTGATTTAAATAGAAACTAGAGACCAACAGTACATTATTTTCCTCTGAAATGAAGCATATCATGGGTTCTTGTTGGTCACTTTTCATCATCATTTCCACTGCTAGTGAAGATATGTGAAGTGATATGATATGATTGAAGTCTTCAGAACAGTTACTGCACCAAGGGGATGAGATTATTTTGTCAATAGGCAACCACTGATTTCTATTCAGTTTAGTACAATAAGTAAACTTCAAAGTTACTTGATATAGGTGAACATCACAACTAACGCGAGGTCAGTTTTTGCTGTTTTTCAGTAATTCATTTGATTAATTTAAGTCTTTGCAAGTTGGTTCCATCATATCATATGGAAATGAATGGAAATTAAACAATTAAAAATTAAACAATCTAAAACCATAGGACATTGGAGTAAATAAGACGAAACCTTTTAGAAAATAACATTTGAAGTGACCGTTTTGTGGGGTTGGGGTAGTTCAGACATCATCATCAATGAACAAATATGCTCACATCAGGTTCTCCACAATCACACTCTTCTCCGTCCTCCACAAAGCCGTTCCCGCACTTCTTGCCCCCCACCAGGTCCTTCATGTTGGGCATGTTGTAGAGACACATGCCCCCTCCCTTCTGGAAGTAGCTGTCCAGGTCGCGTTTGCTGCAGCGACTGAAAACACGTGGGAACGGATGCCTGGACAGAGAGAGCAAAATGATATCACACAGATAATTCTTTTCTTGCCTTGCTCAACGATGATCATAATAAAGCAGAAAAGAAATAAAAAATCTAAAGTGACAAGACAAGTTCTTAAGGCAGCCATGTTAATATGTAATTAGCTTTTTTCCCTGCAGCTGATGAAAGTGTAATTCATATGCCAAGCTGTTAGCGACAACAGCTTGTTGCAGCGCCTGAGGCTCACCCGGTGGCAGCAGCCATCACGCAGCCTCCCTGCTCAGCGGTGGCCTCCACACAGCAGCCGTCGTGGTCGTGGCTCATACCAAAGTTGTGGCCGATCTCGTGGGCCATGGTGGCCGCAGCGCCGATGGACAGCTCCGAATGGTCCTGCGGGTGAATTAGAGGGAGGCTCGGGTAACTCTGACAACACCATGTGCTAGGCTAGGCATCCACTCAGGACAGTACAAACTTCATGCAGGAGCCTCTCTTCATCGTGCCAGGCCATATATGAGCGGAGTGCTCCCTGTTTGTCCCACCTTCTGTGCACTGTGTATTAGTTAGTAATCAGTAAAGGAGTTGAGGTGACTATCTACACAAATCTATGTAGGAATATGCAGGTTTGATGTCAGGGTCCCTCTATAATGAAGATTAGGTAATAATGCTGTTGTCACCTTAAAACCTTATTTCAGTTTATAGTGTGCTTTAGTAAAACAAATCTATATTTATTAAATCACCTAATTGCCACAAAGTGAACCTGGAACCTTCTGTCTTTGGGTTTTTGTATTTTTTTTTTTAATTTTCTTGATGCCCTTTTATTGCCCCCTGGGATAATAATAAATCAAACCGAAGAACATGCCCGAGAATCAAGTGGCGTATTTAACAGGCACACCTGACTGGTTATTTCAGTGTTTACAAGCTGTGCCCCTCTCCTTAATGCATTTGCATTTAAGGGGAGAGGAGGCATATAATAAGAGGATACATGTTAACAGAGGTTGATGCTGTTTTCCGCAGGATTTACTGAGGTCACACAATTTGTAATGAGCAGTTTTGAGGGCAAAATCCTCTGCCTTCATGAAGCAGGTGTAAACAGAGCGGTGACAGGAATCACATCACGCACAAGGAAGACTGTAGCAGGAAAAGAAACACGACTACTATCATCCTACATTCATCTCAATAACATCACATAGTGGCAGTTTCAGTCAGACAGTGGCATTGTATCAAATATGCAAGTAAATGTGATACATTTGTAGACTTCTCTCTCTGCTTCAGCCCTCCATCAGACTAAAACAGCATTTTTCTCCCCCCAAAATGGAGCTCTTCCAAAATTATACACTGTGTATAAATCTTAATACACAGAGGTCTCTACAAAAAAAGAAGGACCAGGTTTTAAACATCTGACGGCGTGGTGCAGTCTCAGTCTAATAGTCAGCACTGTACAGTGAGGTTGGACTTAGTCTCAGCAGTGATTTGAGCCAAATGCTAACATCAGCACGCCAACATTTTTACATGACAATGCCAACACCATGTTTGCGTGTTCTCCGCCTTCCCCGCTTGGGTTTCTCCTGGTGCTCCGGCTTCCTGCCACAGAGCTGCAGGTCAGGTTAATTGGCCCATCGGTGTGAAAGTGACTGGCTGACCTGAGTTTCCTGTTTACCACATTCCCCATCTTAGTTTTATGTGTGGGCATGCTAACATTTGCTAGTTAGCACTAATCAGAAAGTACAACTGAGGCTGATGGGAGTGTCAGTGTGCAGGTACAGTATGTGTCCCTAAACCATACTATTGGACAAAATTAAATTTTGACCTGACGATGGCATTAAATGAAATGTTGGGGGGCAACATCTTTAGGAATTATTTTTTTCAGAGTAGAACCATCTGTCTACATGGCTAGTTGGTGTAAATAATTCAGTGGAACAGACTGTCAAAAAATAAAATTTGGTGCAAAAACGTTACAGTACATGTGTTTGAAGTTGAATCTAAACTCTTGCAGAAGTAAGAAACAGCTACAATATCTACTCAGATGTATTTAGTAAACCCTTTGATCCGCTGAAAGCTGTCATTCACTCTTAGCTCTGCTTCTGAATTATGCATACTGTGTTAAATAGGGATGTGTTAACTGTCTAGAAATGCTGATGTTCCTGAGTGCAATCCAACCATCCACATGCTATTTAGAGGTCTGAGGGCCAAACCACAGAGGATATGTGTGCGAGGTGTGTGCTGGCTCTGTGGTGGTGAGCTAGGTCAGACACAGGACATTTGGACTGCACAGTCCAAGTCTGCCCCGCAGGAGAGCCGGCAGCCTATTAGAAGCTAATCAAGCTTGGAAAAGCTATCGATCTCTCCAGCGGAGTCCATTCAGGCCACTGCTGCACATATGAAGCCATACAGCTGCTGAATAATACCACATAGCGGGTATTTTAAAGCTGCAGGCAAACAGACAAGATGTGAATTTTAAGAAATCCCACACCGAACAAGAGGAGCTTCAGCAGAGACCAGTGTCCTGTCCTTGAAGTACTGCAGAGCTCTTAAAATAATTTAAAAAAAAAATATTGCTTTTCCTGACTGCGTTGTTCCTAAGCAAGTATAAAGCAGTTTACTCTGCTACCTTTCCTCCCTTAAGTAAGCTCATTATTTCAAATAAAAAATGAAGCCATTCAAACCTAAGTGGAAGAAACTTTTACTGCACTGAGATGGTTGTTGGACAATAGAAAGAGAATATCAAAAAACTACAATTAACTTTCTTAAAACAAGTCCAGTGAACCTTATTTTAAAAGCACATGTTTTTTTCATTGCTTGCATTTAGAACATAGTAATCGGTACCCTGAACTTTCATTCCTGAGCTGCACTATCATTTGTCATTTCTATATCTTTGGCACAAAATGTATTATGGGATGAATTAAAGCGTAACTTCTGCATTTTTCAACCTGGACCCTATTTTGTGTCTGTGTGACTAACTAAGTCACCATTTTTGAAATTGGTCCAGTATCGAGCGAGAGTGCTGCAGTCTGCAGCAGCGAGACAGGGCTGCAACGTAATCCTTGCGGGCAATTGCACCCTGTCAAAACACTTGATTTTGCAGCTGACAGGCTCAGATTGTTATCATACGTGTCTGACAATACTGTGGAAAGGATCCCTACTGAGAGAGACCTTTTTTAAAGAGTAAGATCCTTTTTGCTTAACCAGAAACAGTCACTAGGGACGGGTTTCTTGTATACAAACACTACTGGATGTGTGAGGAGCCAGGGGGCAGAAGCACTTTGGCAGCTGGTCAGAAGACTGTAGTCAATCGTAGATTACACATTGTTTGGAAATTCTTGTTGACTTTATAATAAACTGCAGACAACAGAGTTGGATCTGTTTGTTTGTGTTTCATTTTGAATATTATTATATTATATTATTATAATATATTAATGTTAATATGCATGACCACGCTGCAGGTCAGCAACACCGGACCAAATGGTGCGTTCCATTTGACATGGGAAGTCGGAATTTCCAGCTGGCCGAGCAAGATTTTCCAACTTGTTAACTGGAACGCTGTCACCTCGGGTGTGACGTCATTCCCAGTTCTGACCTCCGAGGTAAATGGAATGCAGCATAATGTTGTTTAAGTCAGCTGCTGGCCAAAAGGCTAATGGAAGAACGAAGAACGAATTTTTGAATAGCCTATATCCATCGCTTATATGATACAGCATCCAGTGCTTTCAGGTCAGCTGGCTGTTGACTCTTCAGGTTAATCATTGTTCCAGTAAAGTGGATTCATTTCTAAAATGCTCAACAGGTTTCTCATCACTTTTAAGGATGGGGTGAGGTGGTTTAAAGTAACTGAAACTTAACGAGTGATGTGACTAAACTTTTAATACCCAGTAAAATAAAGTCAGTAAAATAATACTGTTACTTTTTAAATTAGTAATAAGTAAAATGTAACTCATTACAATTTCTGAGTAGTTTGCCCAACGCTGCTGCTAGATATGCCGTATAAAGTGACACATCGAAGACAGAGTGAGCTTTCTGACCCCTGGTTGCGAGCATCTCAGTGATGATGTTGCACGAAAACCCGTCTATCTCGCCAAGCCACCAGAGTACCTTCATTAAAAAAAAGGTATGTTAAAAAATACCCTATTTTAACGATCTAAGCGCACGGCGTGAAGCGTGTGGTGCAATTGCGTTTGGGGGCGTGTCCAGCTCCAGTTTTGCTAGTTTAACAGCAGAAAAAATGGGTCAGTGCGGCAGGTGCACAGTTCAAAAGGGTTGTCCTTAATTTTTGAATTAGTCATGGGTGTGTTACTGGCGTAACATAATATACCAATCAGAGTGTCATCTCCCATCCCCTTTAAAAGCCAGGTTCACTTGTTCCTTGCTGCATTTCCATTATAATTGACTGACTGAAAGACAGACTCGCAGCAGAGGGGGGATGCTGACAGAAGTGCACACGTGATATAAAAACTGTCTCTGATCATGAAGCCTAATGTTCCTCTGCAGCTCTGTGTCATATCAGTGTCTGAACTCCAGTCTGGTAACAGACAGACAGACAGACGTCGTCTCCTCTGTGAAACAGATGAACAGATCGTGGGTCACATCTCTCTCTCTTCCAGTGGTTTCTTTATTTTGTGTTTCCTTGAACCATTTCCTTTCATAATCAGAGAGGCTGATGGCATTCACTGTGCGCAACAAAGTCACAGCAAATGTTGTGGGGTAATTAAGCAGCAAAACAAAGAAGTTTTAAACTTGATGTGAGAGGACAGAGTCAGCTCTTCAGAGGAAACTGATCTCAACTTTTAGCTTCTGAAATAATTCACTCCAAACAGTTTACTGTATGAACCTGGTCTGTGTGTGAGACCTTGTGGATGAGTAGAAGTACACAGAACATGAATTAACATTAGATCCTGACCCATCCTGTCGGCGTGTCAAGAGGTTTAAATAATGAATGAAGTTACGCTGCTGTTTCTCTCTCACCATCAGAGTAATGCGCCTCTAAAATAACAAGTCAACATAACAGTCAAATACTGCGCTGTTAACTTTAGACCTGTCTGGCGCAATCGCTTTCTGCTGCCTCGAGATAGCAATGTGCCGACAATTTGCCTGGGCACACCTCATTTTAAGGCCAACACTCCCATGGGCGCACAGATCGGCACAAGCGCATTTGCTATGTAAACGATGTGGGCGCTTGCAAATGACAACTGTGTCGGTTGGAAACTCTCAATGACACTCGCGCTGCGCTTTGCACCAGGTGCAAGATGGGGCACTTTATGTTTAAAAGACTGGACTTAAAAACAGAGTTACTTTAGCGAGTTAATTGCACATTCAGAAGAGCCACAAAGGCACATTAGAACAAATCGGGTTAATAACTGTCTTTGGGTTCAACACATAGACACGAGTGTAGCTTGAACCTCTCACCACCACACAATCATCTTTACAATAATCTTGATCATTCCTAATGTCAAATTGAACCCTAAAGGAAATCCTAATTCAAAAGGTAGAAGTGATGACCAAATTACTATATTTTGGATGTTCTGTGCACACAAAAGCATTGACAATCAATAGAAGAGAAATTCAAGCTGGGAGGAAAGATTGAGGGCAAAAGTGGGAGGTTGTTTTTTTTTTTTCCTGAGTGAAAAGACAACAGAGCAGGGAGAGGAAATGATAGAGAGTGGAAGAAAGGAGGAGAAATATATTCCCACGTACCACATTGATGCCTCCAGAGTTTTCTAGGCTGCACATCCCCTCCAGCGGTGCCATCCCGATAGTGGTCCCCTTGAAAATCACACCACTATCGGAGCCACACAAACACACAAACACACACACGCACACATAACGGAAAATCAGTTAACCTCAATCTCCTCCCTCTTCACTGACAGACCCCACAGTGGATGCGCATTGATTGCAGATGAAACAGCGGTGCACAGAGGCAGACATGACAACCCTGTCAGATGCGAGCGAGGGCGTGCGGAGAACCCATAATCCACCATGCGGTCCCCTGGCAGTTGTCACTTAGCATCCAAAAACAAAATCAAGCCCCGTATGATGAATCAAAACAAAACAGGCCCTTTGGTGTCAGCACAGCTAATTATGGAGCAAGAGGGGCCAACAATTTACTGCTTATGGACGAATGTACGTGTGTGTGTGTGTGTGTGTCTCAGAGTGTTTGTACGCCAACAGTCAAGCTGCGATACTGCTACTGCTGGCATGCTGAGTTGTTTGGCCAATTACAGCCAACTGAAGCGAGATCTTTAGCTTAATTTAATCTCTGATTAACTACTCATTTGTCAGTTTATATATTAACAAAATGTGAAATTATCTGACCCAAAGCTGGGTGTGTTTTTATGTCATTAGAGCTACACAGAAGCTCATCAGGGGGATAGGAGGTGTATGTGGGAGGGGGTGGAGTTAATCATCTTTTTTTATTAGCTGAGGCACAGTGATGATTATGAGCCCATGTATTAACATCAGGAGGGCAGAGAGCCGGCACACAAACAAAAGCTAAAGCAGCTAATTTCAACTGATTAGCTCCTCCTGAGGTGAATGTCAATGGAGGAATGACAGGTCAATACTGAATGGGTGTCAGAGGTGAGCAGAGCAGCCACAAACTTTACTGGAGTGGCGTGCAACATAAGTGAAAGAAAAAAACACTGGAGCACTACTCTGTTTTTTTCTTTTATGGAGAAAAGGATTAGATCATGTGCTATATATACAGCAGGACAATATTCCCAGTCTGTATCTCACGTGTGATCACAAAATTCTTATTCTTTATAAAATACTTTAAAAAAAAGATAAGAAAAAAAGCAGCAGCCAGTAGCGCCTTCAAAATGTGCTACACTTTTGTTTTTTATCTGTTTCTTCCGGCCTCTGACATAAGTACAGTCATTGCAAGATGAAGACGGGGTTTTTGATTAAAGAGCAGCAGACCACGATCCACCTGGCCGAAACAACCGTTGACCAGGCAACACAGCGGGGGCTTTGATCGCTCAGAGGAGAGGACAGAAAGCCAGGAAAGGAGCCATGCTGGCCCAGCTTGGACTTAATTCTGCTCCTAAAAATCTGGTCTGAACAAAATGGGACTCATGTTGACCAAGCAACGGAATTCAGAGACCTGCCCCATCAACATCCCGCATCAAGCACTCGACAGGTCCATGTTCCAAGCTGTCAGTGTAAGAATCCGGCAAGATGAGAGGAGGTGGACTTGTTGCTCAAACACAGTCAAGAAGGACTCTGTTTACCAGATGTCAGACTGTTTAACATAAAGGTTGCTGCTGTTTACATTCGCCCCAGATGCAAATTCAAAAAATGTACCGTTGAATTTTCAGGGTGTATACGTGTATGTAGGCTATATATGTATTAAAATAACTATATTGTTTTATTTTATTATTTTATATGTTACCATATTTTAATATGTGTGTGTCTAGCACGAAAGAACTACAAATGTTTGTTTCATATGCAGCCTTGTGCAGTATGAAGACTAATAAACAAACAAGCTTGTACCTTGTACATAAACTAAGCCGAGCACTGGTGTTGGTCCCCTGTCACTTTCAGCACTGGATGTGTTCAGCCTCAGTGCCGCTGGTGCGTTGCATTTTAAAGAGCAACTTGTAGATTGATTTTTTTTTTGGTGATTTTATACTTAAGGATTCATGGAAATCCTGATGTAAAAAGAAAAGTCCCCTTGCATCCGATGACATCACATAAAGGAGTTGGTTTCCCTGACCCTGCCGCAGCACACTTTGCAGCAGTAGCAGGCATCATATAGTCAGTCAGGCTTTTTTGTGAGCGCTAGCTTACATTTCAGAAGAGAGGGAAGTTCACTGCTGAATCTGGAATGAAAAAAGGGTTGTTGTGCAGGAAACCTCCCGTCTCCCCTTTCTCTCTGTCTCTCAGTTGATGTCTTACTCAACTACATTCTCTCTCTATAGGAGAAGACTGTGCAGTAAATATACCAAAGTATTATTTTTGTCAGTATTAGATGATGAATTTTAGTTTTGGCCCTAAACCATTATTAGTGGTCTGTATGCGTATGTATATATTTAATGTTGTTAAACATGACCTAGCTCACCAATGTGACATCACACCCAATGTCCAGTCATTTTCCCACACATCGACTACAGGGAGCAAAACCTAAAAGGAACCCTGCAGACTTTTTAACCTCTGGCAGCGCTACGGAGCAGTTTTGTTAATGCGTGGGTGCCTGTTGTGTTTCTATCTTTTCTTTTCTATCTATTCAACTGATCCACAGGTGGCAGTAACATGCTACAAAATGCAGCAACACAAGGCAGCTGATAAGTCTCTGTAGGTTCATCACTACGAGTGACACCTTTCACATTATCACAGTGTTTCCATATTGTCATTTTATACATTATTTTATAGTAAATTCTAGTATATAGCAGGGTGCAGTTTGCCCGGGTATGGGATTAATTCCCCTTTCTGGTTCATACATCCCTGTCTCTGCTGAATTATTTTTATCCCCGGTGGGGACGAAATTTATCCCCCCCTCAGAGTGATCAATGCTACTTCACTTGTGATGAAACGGATCACAAAACTCAAGGTTCGGATCGATCTGTAGTTTTATTAGGGTTACATTTATTTTACAATGAGCTACTTTGGCTCTGATGAGGCTCGAGTATTAAAGTAACTCTTCAGTATTAACTTGCAGGTTTTATCTTAGTATCTACTTTGTCAAACGCAGATGTGATATGGATAAATCAAACATGTTGTGTCTGTCTGATAGGACAGATAACCAGAACAAATGTACTGTTTTTCTACATGGCTGGTGTGGCTTAGGTGTAACTGTGTGTGCGCGTGTATGTGTCCGTAGCTCACGTCAGCAGCTGGGCGTTGTCGTGTTTCTTGCGAGATTTCAGCTTCTGTCTCCACTGGAGGAAGGACCAGAGGGTGGCGTTTGGCTCCTCGGTGACGATACACTGGTCCCTGTCGGTCCAAACCTCCAGACCAATCAGTGGCACACGGATGTTCAGAGCTCTGTAGAACTGGACACACAAAAAACCAGCAACTAATATGTACCACAAACACTGGTTTGTCCACAATCACGTCATAAGCTCCCATAACACAGTCTGCTCACACACGGCAATTTCTCCCCAATCTCCCCTTAAGGGCTGGTGAAGGACACAACTGATTAAATCCTGATGACACTTCATACATGAGTAGATATTTGTGTACTCTTTTTAGTAATAGTTGACATCCAGATTTGCGACAAAACTATATCTATATATATCTATCTATATAGCTTGTTGAAGCTCACAGTAGACAATCAGCCTTACCTTATCCACATAATTGGCAATTTCCATTATCCTCGTTTTGGTCTTTTCGTAGTCCTTATTCTGCCGTTTAAACTGCGGGACAGGGAGGATGGGGGAGTATTAGCTGCATGAAAAGGGTCAGCACTCAGAAAAATAAAAGATTCTTAAGAGACAATTCTTTCTAAAGTTCCCTGCAGGGACTAATGACTCAGGAAAACAAGACTATAACCCATCCAGTCCTGCTTTACCACTGCTTCCCCCGGTCCATCATCATAATTATACCAATTACAGAAGGAGAGCCCCAGACTCTTATTGGTCACCATGTGCTGTTACCATGGCATTAATGTAGCAGACAGCACCCTAAACAGACTTTTATGAAAATATAGTATCTCATCACTGCAGCTTAGTGTCTATCTAAAAGCCCATCCACCTTTAGATTTCACCTCAGTATGCTATCTCATTAAGCAGACAAATCCTTCCTCCACTTCTCCACATGCTTTTGCTTCGCCATTTCAGCACACAGCTTTCAGTGCGAAAGAGCTACATTAGCCGGAATGAGATAATTGTTTCCATCCTGGTGTCATTTGATGGCTGCGTGATGTCCGTGGATAAATGTGGCACCCACGCTCCACAGGACTACTCTGCTGTGGAGCGGATGGGGTAGGTGGAGAGTTGCTGTGAGCTTACCAGCGTGTTGTCAGCCACTATGTAGAGCTCCATGTACTTGGTTGTACCCCAGGTGTTCCTTTTAACCTGACAGTAAAGACAAAGACATGGTTATGCACGGGACATCACTCTTCTTGTTTTGCTATATCATACATTATACTACATTATACCAACCTACACTGTGCTGTACTATACTATAGTACATAATACTACATGACTGACTGTAGGATTATCAGTCAATCAATCTCTTTATTTGTTCCCGTAGGGAAATTTGTTTACAGAACAATCAAGTAGGTATTACATCATACACCACAGAGAGAACCTTCAAACATACCGGTAAACACACAACTAATACATATAACACATAATTTCCCATACCCCACACCTTACTACCAATTAAATTAGGCAGACCAGACCAGCTGAGCATCCTGCCTATTTGGCTATATATGTGCCTTACCTGTTTAAAAACGTAATTGCTTGAGGCACAAATGAAGATTTGGATCTATTTTTGGTAAATAGAGTGAGACATTATCATGGCAGCAGGGGCAAGAGGGTGCCTCTTGTCTCCAACAATGGTTTTTGTCTTGTTCGTCACAATTTCTGGCCGTTGTTACTGTTTTTCTTACAGACCTTCTCTGTGCTTCAGTAGCATTACCAAACTGGCAAATGATGCAAAAAGCCAAAACACTTTCAATAAAAGAAAAACATCTGAAGCATTTTGGTGTGGACATTAAAAGGAAACAGTTTCAAGTACATTCTTTGTTGTGTCTTTGTGCTTCTGAGGTCAGACCACAGATCCCATTTGAGCTTATGGTTGAGCACAATGCCAAGGTATTTGTAATTTGTAACAGATTGTATAGGCTTTACGTTGACAAGAGTAGACTTTGATGATTGCACTGTTCTAAAATCAATGGACATTTCTTTGTTTTGGTGGTGTTTAGAAGGAGGTTTGACTTCTAACACCACTTCAGGAAGTAGTCAAGAACTGGCCCATACTCCTCCTCATCATAGAGTAGGCAGTATCATCTCCATACTTAGTAAGGTACCTGTTTGGGAAAGTGCTGGTGCAAGAGTTGGTATATAAAACAAAGGAGATAAAACACATCCCTGGGGAGAGCCTGTGCAAGTGGTCATTTTGGCGGAGAGAGAAGTTCCTGCTCTGACTTGCTGGATTCTGCAGCTAAGAAAATCAACAATCCATAAAATCAAGCTAGGCTCAAGAGAAAATTCTGAGACCAATCTATCCGCTAAGATACTAGGTAGAATGGTATTAAAAGCCGAGGAAAAGTCCACAAATAAAATCTTGACATGGGTCTTTGGTTTCTCAAGGCGAGTGTGCAATAAGTGCAATAGTGTCAGAATGGCATCTTCAACCCCCCTGGAGGCCTGATAGGTAAATTGCAGGAGGTCCATGAGGTGCTGTGTTTCGGATACAATGTGCCTCTTCACTAGACACTCAAAGCACTTCATGACCAGTGATGTCAGTGCAATTGGTCGAAAGTCGATATCTGATAGCAGATGATAGATAAAAGATGCTAACAGAGATTCAGCAGCTTCCTGTAAAACTCACATATACAAGAACCAATGTTCCGTGTTGTGAGACAGGCGATGGCACTCGACTGCTCACATTGGCCACACATGAAGCACAACGACCTTCTTCATTTATGGTAGAGTGAAAATACTGTTGTTGTTGCTACTGCCATAGTAACACATGTTATCTGCATGCTTTTTCTGTTAGGCACCAACAGTATATTGTGTTTGATATAAGTCTGTTATGGTCAGATAGTCTAAGGTCATGGAATTAAACCAGCTCCCCGATTTGTCACATGTGGACGCATGATCAAGACCCATCGGCGTCAGTTTGTAACGCACTGGGGATCCCTATAGCGACATAATTCAAAGCAGTGGGTGAAGCCCTGTAGCATCAGGTTTTGACAGTAAAGGTCGGTATATGATATTTAACACAAAAGACTGAGTAAGGAGGTGATGGAGGGCCAGAACCTGGACTTGAACCAGGAGAGTGGTGTTCGTGTCCCGTTCCAAACAAAAATTCAACATTAAATATTTTTATTTAAGTTAGGCAAGTTACGTAAATTGCGTTAGTTTTGCAAGTGCCATAAGTAACACTTAAGTTTAACCCATACCGTGATCTTTTCCTGACCATAACCATAAGAACTACCATAAGTAGTTCTTGCGCCTAAACCTAACCAAACTGCAACGCTTCACTAACGTGCTGTTTCAAAATGCCGATGTTTTGAAAACACTAGCGTTTTATTTTGAAAGTGTAACCGGACGTTGCATATTTGTTGTTGCTAAGCATTGCTAACGTGACCGCGGAGCCCTTAACGTCTATAAATGACTGATTATATTTCTAAGAAGCAAGTTTATTAGACTCCTCTCTTCACATGGTGTGTATATTTTATTATGCCTCCAAATCAGGGCACTTAAAAGATATAGTGCAACATGTCATAGCAGCTGAGAATTCTGAATTCTTATTGGCTGACAGGTGTCCAAAATGTATGTTAATCTGAGGATCCAAGAAGGAAAGCAAGCACTTTTGAATTCATTAGAATCAACGGCTCAACTTCTTGAGTAGTACCCATTCAATATTATAGCAAACGCATACACAATACGCAGCCAGACAGATTCAAAAGAGTTTGGGATATACACAATGACAAGAATAAAATACATTTAAGTTCAATTGAAATGCAATGAAACAAGAAAATAACATTAAACACACTAACATTTCAGTGTTAGTGTGTTTAATATTTTCTTGTTGAATGCTGTAATTTTGACTCTCTGCAGAGGTTTGTTCCACACTAACAAGAAAACAATTCTAGTGGAAATGCTGAATATAAAAATGTGGAATTTAAAATATTGATGCAGGTAGGTGAGTCAGTATAGGATTGCAAAACCAAATCAGAAACTAGACCTGATTATTTGACCTAATAAAACTGGGTGAAATCTTGCAACTACACAGACTGAAAGTGGTACGTAAAGAGGCAAAAAGGCTAATATGTGTGAGCAGCCTGCCAGCCGTCCATGCTGTTGTCTTTACAAAGCTTCACGACTCCTTCTATCTCTCCATCATTAAGCTTCCACCCTCATAACACTTGATTACAGCCATTAGGGAAAGGCTCTGCTGTAATTAAAACTCACTGATTTACATGCAGGGAGACCGCTGCCTCGGCTAGGAATCTGTGGCGCTGTGATGGCAGCCTGTGGAGCTCAGCGCACACGCATATCCACACTAACGCATTAACACATCTCATTGTTTATTGGAGAGGCAAATAATGGCAAAAGCCTTGGGATTCAGTCTGGAGTCTGCTGTGGCTGGCATTTCTGCGTAACAACCCAGGAATAATGGGTGGCAGCGCAGTGGAAGGGGAGAACCAACGGGTATGTGCAGGAGGAAGGAAGATAAATAAACAGGGGAAAAGGATGATGCCCCATGAAGTCACATCCATTAAAGGTCAGGCAGCAGAATGTGTCCAATCTCACAAATATCTGGGGACGATTATTGACTCAAAACTGAACTTTGATGAAAATTGAGGAGCTGTGTGCAAAAAGGGGCACCAGCAATTGTTTAGTTTGAGGAAGCTGTCCTATTTTAATTTTAACAAAACCACGGGGGACCTTATTTTTGATTATACTCAACCAATTTCATATTTTTCTTTGGTGGCATGGTTTGGAAACCTACCCTTAAAAAATAGAAACTCTCTGAACCAAATAATGGTGTAGTAGGCTGATTGGTGAGTCAGCGAGACAGCGGATAACTGGCTCGATTTAAAAATGATGACGAATTTCAGCTTCATCCTTCTAGATGTCGGTTTTAAGTCCCAAAGTGCAGAACAAAGTGGATAGATAAACAACATTGTTCCAGCAGCCATCACTCAGAAGAACAAGTTGCACTTATTTATTTTATCGTTTGACTATACTTTTCCTTTTAATATGTTTTATCTACTGCCTAGTGTCCATTGTCTATTGTTTGTGAAAAGGTTATTTGTCTGCTGCAACACAAATTTACCTACGGACAAATAACGTGAACCTGAAGCCGATGAAGAGCTAATAGGGCGTTTGAGGAGAGTGAATGATGAGAACAGTTTAAAGTGAAAAAATTGTTAATATGGGAAGGATATAAACCAAAGAATGACTGTTTGTCCCAGCAGTGGAGTCAGATAAAGGCAGAACAGCCCACTGAGGAGCTTTTTGAGCTTCTATAACTGGAGATGAGACTTGTGTTTAGTTAGTGACATGTAAGTATAGATCATCTGAACTAGTGTCTGAACTTGTCGTTCTCTGCCTTGAACTCCCTTCAACTGGTGATGACTAACGCGTACCTTCGCGTCACAGGAGAATAGAGTTAGAGCCTATGGGACTATGCTGGTGTGGAGGCCTCACTGCAAAGGGTGTGTTGTGTTCGTCTTTCAGACGGAGGATGCCATGTGAATGTAACGTAGACTTGAGATGTCTACTTGAACTAGCTTGCAGGCTTCACTCAGTTTTGTTTCTATCCTGCAGTAAAACTAGACTTGTCTTATCTGTTTGGTTTAAAGACAAGCTGTGTAACTTTTGGAAAAAACAAACAATATACTCAAAGACCATACTTGGTCTGGTATGACCAGTAGCTTCTGGTTGCTAATGTTAGCTTTTGTTAGCATACCGTTAAACTTTGATTAATAGCCAGGGTTTTTATTTGCTAAAATCGCCTATATTTGGGACATACGTCCATATGGGACAGGCCTTTAATTCCTTTTACACAATATTGAAATAGGCTGCTGTGAAACAGAATATTACTGTTTATTAAAAACTGTAAAATAAAATACACGTCATTCATTTTGTCATCATAGTTCCGACAGACGGCTTATGCACTTTTATTTTGTAGGCAGCAATGTAACGAAAATAAACATACCCAACAACACGGTGCAGTAGGGCTGTGCCCGACTAAGGATTTACATAGTCGAATCAGAATTGTCAAGTCTTGCCTGTAGTTAACTGGGGGGTTGGGAGAGCTGTGGTCTCTATTCATTAATCACTGTAAACTGAGTCTTATTGTTGACCCTTTTCTCTCTGCTCGCCTGCCATTCACCGGTCTTGTGCAGAGTTTTGCGTGCATGCCATGCGGCCAACAGCTGCGTGCATGTCGCGATTCCTCGCAGGTCTATTTCAAGTACTATTTAAAAGCAACGTAATATTCTTTGTGTGGTTCATCAATTATGATAAATGATCCGAACGTCCCGCGAGGTGTGGACAACAACGGTGAAGTTAAGTGCTACACACTCACACACTTGTCTACACATGCACACTGATGCCCCCTTGAGGGTTAGGGTTACAATTCTGGATTTATTCATGGACTTTAAAAACATTTATTAAAAGCTTCTCATGTTTTTATTTACAGCATTATGTAACAAAATGTATATTGTAATAGGCTGTATATTAACTTATTGGGAGAAAACTGGTAGTTCTATGTAAAATCAGACGTTGAGCAGCTCCATTAATTTTTATGAAGAGCTGTTTTGATTCTTTTGATCGGTGAACCCTAAAGGACTAAAGGTATATAAATAAGCAGTTGGCACTCTACCTAACCCCCCCCCATCTCTTGTACCATGCAGGATGCACCAGTAAATCTATATGAATTAGACTTTGGCTCATTGTTTCTGTTAAATGAACTGAACGATTGAATTGTGGAGAGTCTAATCGATCTAACGATGTGCAGCATGTTCATGCTGACATATTGATCATGGAACGTTTAAACAGTAATATTTCTATTAACAATCTAAGCAGCTTAGAAGCTGCTAAAGCGGGTAACTTCTCAGGGTTTATGAGGTTTTATACATCCAAAGAGCTTCTATAAAAACCAGGTTAGGCGTTTAATGGAGACCTGCGCTTATTTGCCAAAATGTGTTCCCACACCAGGCCAGTAAACGGCGTAGGCGGCTATTTGGGACTCGGCTATTAATTGAACTTTTATGGTAATTAAAGTGAAGCACACTGCTGTGTTGTGGCATTCACCTTTATCCTCTACTTCGCACTTAAAGGCACAGTTTCACTTTAGAAATGTTTTCAGTACAAACACAACACAAACACAAAAACCAAACAAGAGAAAAAATTGACTTGAGTTTGAATAGAAGTTTGTTTGGCATGTTTTCTCTCTTCCTTGGCCACTGTGCGGTTTAGCGATGTCATTATTCAGAGACATACAGCACCCATTAAAAGAGGCACATGCTATGTAAATTTCTCAAAGTTGTTACCAGAGATGTAGCCTTAAGACTCGGCTTGATTTTTTAAGATTCATCTTTGAGTTTTCTTGTTCCCTTGACAACCTGTTTCCTCCGCTGTAAGTTTAATCAGTGGCAAAAATATATCACTAGCTGAATCTGTTCTGCCTCAGGTACTGCATTTTGGGTCCAAATCCCTTGTACCTGTGTTGGCACTTGACTCATTATAACAAGGAGGTGTATGGGAATCGAACAGTCTGAAAAGTATCGTAAAACACAAACATGTAGAGTGATTGTTTCTGTAAATCTGGATCCGTATCTGCAGTTGAAACTTGAATATCATCATTTGTTCAATATATTTTTGAATCTTCACCTACTTGTGTGGATACTTCTGAGATTCTTCTACCGTGCCCGTTTTACACAAAATCCACAGGTGTGTGCCTCGTAAACTGTCACGTGACTCATGTTTGTAAAACATAATATACAAACAAACAGAGTGATTTATATTAGTAAGTCTTGATCTCTACATGTGCATGTAGTTTGTATTTCAATTTAGCCTTTTTCAATGTTGTGAAACTCCGCCTATCCTGATGATCGTTGTCAGACTGTTCTTCCCTTTGTGTTACACAAGAAATCCACGTGCAGGGACGACCAAGCCTTTTCAGTAGATGGTGGTGACTCAGCATTTATGGATGCCAACCGCCAACACTCGGGAGGGAAATATCTTTTTTTATTTGCATCCAAATTACATTTAAAACCCTTAAGCAAATGTCTACTTTAAGCACTTATAATTTTTGCTTTGCTCTTGTAGAGGTAACCATCTCTCTACTAAAAGGCAGGATTCTCTGTGTGTCTGTCTGTATTTCTATTATGTAAAGAACTGTTCTTCCAATCGACTTCACACGTGTTGGGTGTGTTTGGGGGGCGTTGGCAGGGGCGGGGCATATACAGAATGTGAGACGCACATTTTGAATAAGCACTGCACTGCATCTACAACGCGCAGGGAGCCGTCACATCGGCCCCTGTGAACAATCAATGCACTCATTATTTTGAACAGACTAATATAAAAAATCCACTTGTTTCTCTTTGGATGCAAATAGATTAAATTGTTATTAATCTTCTCGTGTGTTTGGTTAAGACAGAAAACAGGTTTATTTTCAAAAATAGTTGACTGTTCCTTTAAAGTTGTCGTTGAAGCCTAAATTCTCACATTGTCACACTACTAATCTTTATATGAGGAAAACAACAAAGTACATTCCGACCATGTTTTGTAGCAAATGAGCGTTGTCACTGTGTTTGAGACTCACTCTTGAATGAAATGGTCGGAGCAGGTCGGAGATGTGGTTGGAACTTGTGGTGTGATGGCCATGGCCGCAGTTTCCACCTCCGATTGGCAGTTCCTCTGCGCTGAACAGTGAATGGTGGAGAGGATCTAGATCGCTGATTGGCTCCAGGTAGTAGGTGTCACTAGAATTCAAGGATATTAGGCCCCTGTGTGAAGGACAAAAGACAGGAGAGAAATAATGCTGGTGAGCTTGTGGAACACACCAACATGGGGTAATGGGGTTTCTCTAGAGAGTTCAAAGGTTAAGAAAAGAGATTCTGAAACACTGAATAACACAGCGGGGTTTTTTTAATACAGCGTTAGTGCTGCCACCACTGCTAGGCTGACCGGTGAAAAAAGCAGCCTGCATTAAGATGGCTAGCGTTACAGAAAACACTGGAGACATTCAGCTGTGGCCCACATGTCCAGACTCCTCTTTTTTTTTTTTTGCCTGAACCGATAACGAGGTGAAAAGTGTTAGCATAGCCGACAAGGTTAGCAACATTGGTACTTCGGTAAGCCCTCAAAGTATTCTGCGCCTCTTTTCTCTAAGACTTTGACAGGTATATGGACGTTTATTTGCGATAAACATGAAAGATAACGGTATCCTCTCAAAGTATAAGTCACACTGAATCTAAAAATATGTCATGTCTGCGTGTTCAGATTTGACTGAGGTATGACTTTGAAAGAGTATTATGTTTTATGCAAACTGCGGCAATTGGACGCCAAGGGTTTTAAAGTTTCATAATTACTGCTGCTGAAACTGCTGACAGATGATAGGTGGCCAAATCCGCAGGTCAAACTTCCTGCTGTTTAGAATAGCAGGGTACACCTTTTATCACTCCAAACAGTATTTTTGCCTCACTTCTCTCCCTCCACGCCAACCCCCTTCAACTCTCCCGCACTGCACAGTTTTAAAACCTTTCAGGTAACCTATCCAGGTACTGACAACATGTTATTACTAGGTAGTAAAATTTGCTTTATGCTAAACAGGACACTAACAAATATATGATCTATGCAGGAAGAGGTTGAAATATGAGGAGAAAATACTTCAATCATACTGTATGGTTGAAGTTTTGTCCTCCATGCATCCTCACAGAAAAGCTTTGCTGATGAACAGTGCAGCCTGAGGACTTGATGTCCTAGACAACACAGAGCAGTAAAAAGGCAATTTCAAGCGAAGAGAGTCATTCTGCAACAGCGACTGTCTGGGGCAACATTGACACAAGTGTGTATGAGTGTGTGAGAGACTGAGGAAGAGATGGAGCCTCTTGTTTCATCTTCAGACTCTCAGACATATACTTCATACTTCTATTCTTGTGAGGATCTTCTACAGACTACATTTCCTCACTAAACCCTTATCCAGAAGAAGCTGTCTGACCTCTGACCCCTGATAACATCACTGCTTCGATCTATAACTCCAACCCTTTATTAGACTCCTACTAAATAAATAGAAATATCCTGATATCTAAACGTCACCTTGACCCTAAAATTTACTCTACACAATAACTCCAACAAGGTCCCTTGACCTCTTAAAATGGAGGGAGCAATATTTAGTATGACCTGTGCCCATCCATTTTCATTTAGAAACAGTTTTCCTCAGCCCAAATCCTCATTCCAGTTTCACTAGAAACCCAAGTTAGAACTGAAATCACAGTCCCAACCAAAAAGTATATTTCTAACACAAACTCAGAGGTTAGAAAAAGACTAATGGCTTTTCAATGTGTACACAAAGTCTAGTTTTATTTTTAACTTTTGAGCCATATGTTGAATATTGACAACTGAAGGTTTGCTGCCAAGACACATTTCACACATACAAGTATTTGTATGACTCAGCAAGAGTAATATGGGTACCATTTAAAATTATGGCATAGGACCTAGTCAGAGACAGGGGTAGATGTAAAGAATATCATTTCCTTTGTCTTGTCTGGATTTAAAACTGCGCTGAAGAAGTGGTAACTGTAAAACATCAAAGTTATAAGTCAGAGCCTGGGTCGGTTTGGATCTCCGGGCATATAAAATTGTATCATCTGCATGGACACCGATGTACCGATTAGGAAGAATAATGCAACTTATGTATAATATCAATAGGAATATCACACAGGATATATCTGATCAAAGAAAAATTATACAACATTATGAATCTGAACAGAAGCTCACAGGTACTTTACAGGATGATACCAAAAAAAGGACTTAAAGTTAGGACTCAGACCTGGGGCCTGTACTATGAAACAGGATTTGAGGTTGACGTTGTACAGTAACTTCAGGATTAACCCTGTTTTTTTCAGTCCAAAGACGGTGGTCCATTTCTTATCAAGGTACATCGGCATGGTAACAGTAGCTGAACGGTTAACCTGTTCCGGAGTAGCTTATGTTCCAGATAAGAGATCAACGCTATAAAAGTTTTCAGTAAATGTTGAGATTCAGTCTTTCATCCCTATTTGAGCACTCCTAATGGCATGAATGGATTTTTCATTTTGTTGCTTTATGGACTTAATAAAGAACAATGTTTGGAGCATCTCAGTGTGTTAAATAAACAAATCAGATTTTTGAAGTAAGGAAAGTTTTTAAAAGTGAGTTTAACAACCACTTTTTCAGCCCTCACACTTTTAATGTTGAAACGCAGACACACAGCTGCTGCAGCAGACAGAATAAGGCTGAAAAGGGTCATTTAAGCAACACTTTTATTTGATGGGACACAAATGCAATTTTAGTCAGATCATCTCATTCCCTAATAATGGGCAGTGACATCAGCCTGTAGTTTGCTCTTGGTTTGTAAAATATGCCACTCTGCTGCCAGGACACTTGTCAATTTGTAATTGGACATACCAAACTGGCCTTTAACGAGCCAATTTCCAGCTGCAGCAGAAGCTTCTAGCTATGGGTGACCCTAGTACAGACTCCCACTCAGGAGCATGTTGTAACACACTTTATTGCACACGCTGCCACACACACATACAATTTCCAACTTAAACTCCTTGCCGGACCGGCTACGCACTTCCTGGCTCGCTCCCACCGGTCTCCTCTGGGCAGGGCTCCACACAGTTGCACAAACAATAATCTCAGGCTTGAACTTACAGCCACTCTGGCTGTCCTCAATATCTGTGTGTTACAGCAGGCACTAGACATCTAAGGTCCAGCACGCAACTGCATTTAGAGGGAGAGCGTGATTATCAATGAACAGCAGCTGTGACAATTGCTCTCCCTGGCTCTGCTCACCTGAGCCACCTCACCCTGCTGCAGCCGAATGCAAACCAAGCCCACCTCCACACCTGCGTTGTGTGATCACTTATGCCTCATTCCAGCCAGGTGCATGGCGGTGCCTGACTCCGAAAGTGACAAAAAAACATGTCTGTGACAAATTCTTTGTCAAGTGACCACCCAGTTGAAGCCTTTTAATTAAATACGTGCAAATATGCTGTACATACAAATATATGTGTGCTTTCATGAAAGCTGCCATTGTTGTGTGACGTCATTCAGCTGCTACTCTTGAAGTGGGGGTACATATTTTTTCTCCGAGTTCACAAATAGCAAATGAGACTTCAAGTGGCGTTCCATAGTACTTTATCTAGTTGGAGGTTGGAAATTTCCCAGTTCCGAGTTGCCTGGAACGCAGCATTAGCCTGATCACTTGGAACTTGCTTTGTGGTACAGGCCACTGGTAACTGCAAATCATCCAACATCAGTGGCTAACCTCACTAATGATGTTAGGGCTATTATTATATTATCACAGATATCTATACATACACCAATGAGCCAGAATATTATGACCACTGACAGGTGAAGTGAATAACATTCATTATCTCGTTACCTGGCACATGTATTGAGGATTTGAGTGACTTTGACAAGGGCTAAAGTCCATCTGAGATTCCCCTCAATGTTTCCCATACATGGATATATTTGGGGCAGCCCGCAACAATATCAAAACCTGTTGTGGCTGCCTCCGTTTGTGTGTGTGTTATTGTCACTGTTTGTAGTGATATGCTAATCAGGTGTATTGGTTTAACATACCAAATACATCTGGTTTATGTTCCCTTTCCCCTACCAAGCTGGGTCATAACACTGCCACATATTGATTTTTGTTCATTTTTTTACTTTTAAAATGGGTAAAATCAGATTTCATTGTAGAGCTGCGTGCAGCACAGAGATTCGCTCAGCTCCTCCTCTCCCTTGCTCTCTCTGTCTCACACAAACACAATAGCGGCTTTCATACAGAGATCCTGCAATAAATGTGGAAAGAATATCCGGCAATATGCCACATTCGCTCATTCATACTAACATAATACCGTTCCCGCATCAAATCGGACCTCTGCACCTTTCATACAGCGCCGGCGTATTTGTGCAATACTCCTGGAAAATAAGGCAGCCCCTCTATAAACAGCCCCTCGTCTTCATGCACGATCTGAATCAAAACATGATCATGCGCTGGGGGAAGTATGATAGACACGAGCCAAGGAAACAAAAGAGGGCTATCAGAAGAGGAAGCAGAGTATGGGTTGCACAAATCTCAATCAGGAGGTGCATAACAGGGAGAATTGCTGTCAGCCTTGTCCCACAGATAAGATTCTTTAGGATCAGTATCATGAACACCAAAGCACAAATTTGTCCAAGACTAATGCATTCAAGTTAACTTGGGTGGCCCCCAACAGATACACAGTCATTCTGTGGGAAACACTGTGCACCTGTATTTATTCATGTTTATTAAATCAATTGTTACTGTGGAACCAAACAAAGTCTAAGAACTCTTGAAGTGCATATGCCTTTCATGAATAGCCAACCCTGTCTTGAGTATGAGAAACAATGATTTACACAGGCTCTGCTCAGCGTGGTTCAATATGCACTTGAAGTTTATATGGAAACTCTTTCACCTTGTCTGTAAACATTCTGTCAGAGTTGCTATTTATTTCACAGCAGACACAATAGGCATAAAGGAATCAAATAGTTTATTGTGAAAGTACTTTTGCTGGCTTTTGTCTTCAGTCACACTGTTGACCATACAGGCACAGCTGAGCTCGGAGCCATTATTTCCGAGAAAATACAGTAGGTCTTTTTCTTTTTTTCTTAAGTAATTATGTGTCCAAGGCTGTTTAACAGTTTCCCGTAAAAACCATTTAGTTCATCCTGAATCAATACAAAACACCTCGTTATGGCATGAAAGTTGCTGGCAGGGAAAATGAGCTGGGAACCGCGGGGCAGGAGTGAAAACGAAAAACACAGCACTGCTGGAGGACAGCAGATAAGAACAGAGAAGGTCATTTATGAAACCTGAACAAAAAGTTCTGATCCAGAACTTTGTTATCCTGGCAATGGAGGCCCCCGGTAACTGGCAATTTTTGCAATCACGAGATTTTTCTTTTGCATAATCATCAGTTCCCGGAAAGTAATGCAGGGTTGTGCAGTTTGGCCGTTCCAAAGAAAAGCCTCAAATCCACAGAGAAAATGACGAGGGTATTTTTCATACAGCTCTGCAGCTAGAGCACAATAAATAGCCTCATCAAAGTAACTCTTTTATCCTTATGAGCACATCCTTTGCATATACCGGGGATAAAAGCAGAAAGCATTGTCATTTTCCCAACTCCTCGTTAAAAGCCAGGACACTGTTTGGGCTGTAATCATGATCTCATAATGAGAGCAGTGGGGACGGACGGCGGAGTCAGTTGTTTTGGGAAAGATGTCGTTGATTCATAGTGATGATGATGACCGTTGCCTAGCAGAGGACATGTTCAAAGATGTCAGAGCACAAAAGGTGA